>JAQIXA010000847.1:0-33240 GCA_034699045.1 Nanhermannia cf. coronata Gr-Ori-00579
CTTTTTAAAATGGTCAAATTTTATATCATTTATATTTTGGATCAGTTGTCGTTGTCATTGTATCAGTTGTCGTTGGACCAGTTGGTTTTTAGTTTTTGGTTCAGTTGTCGTAAAATCGTAGAAAAAGGGTCTATTCTACTGAACAGAAGGATAAAATTTAGACAGATCTAAATAAGCCAGAAATTTTCAAAAATTTTGATCAAAATTCTGTGCATTTCTCAATTTTAGATTTTGCATTTCATGTTTGAAGGTTTTGAGATCTGAAAAAGTTTATTTTGTAACTTTTTTCTAATAATTATGTCGGTACCTTCAACTACAATCGATCCAAATTTCCTAATCAATTTCATTGATTTATCTCTACAAGTTTACTAAATTAGAATTAGAAGTTTTTTTTTGGTGGGTTGGAGGACATGGGCAATCTAATTTAACTTGAGTTGACTCATACTACCTACACTATAATATCTGTATGTATTATGTATGTATAGTAGCCTAGATAATTTGACCGATTAAATTACAAAAACCACAATATAGAATACACAGATACGTATCTGTTCTATTGATTTCATCAACTACATTACAAACTGTATTGAATCTGGAATAAATTATCCATTTTTTCGTTCGTAAATCAGATATAGTGACTGAGACGCAGTTGTGCCAATATCAATACATATTATACAGTATATGTAATCAGTAGATAAATATGTATGTATGGTACTCGTATAATGTTTTTAGTATTTGGATTTAGCAAAGTCGAAAAAAGATTAACTTGTATTTGATAATGGAGTACAAATTAATTCTTGTTATTTTTTTTCCAGTTCTTGCAAAAAAAAGCGAGGTGAAATTATAATAGATTTGGGTAATTAAATTTTATAGACTAAATGACTGCTGGAGAGTTTAATACTTTGAGTTTGGATAGGTTGGAGAAAAAAAACCTTCAACTTTGGATTTGGGCTAATAAAATGAATTACTTCATACATACTAAATGTCGTATATCTTTATAAAAAGGGTCTTTTGATACACCATATGACATGAGATGAGAGGCGAAATTAATTCTAAATTTTTATTTTTATTTGGATTTGGATCAGATAGAGAAATCTAGAGATTTTAAATATGAGACCCTTGAGACTTCAAAATCTCTTTAAAAACTTCAAAAACCAAAATTTGATCAAAAATTATTTTGAATCGTAGGTCCAATATAGATAGTAATCTAGAGGTCTGAAATATGAGAATAACAGAGCCTTTTGGAACTCCAAAATCTCCTTAAATACTTTAAAATTTTGCCAAAAATCGACCAAAATTCATTTTGAATCCTATTATATACGATAGACAGATCAAATATAGAAATCTAGAGGTCTGAAATATCTTTAATATGAGAATATGAGATCCTTTAAACTTGACTAGCTAAGAATAGTCATAAGACCCCATGTATAATTGAGTATCTCAATTGTTTAGTTCTTTGTATTGTTTCGACTTGTACTTGTACTTTGATCTCTAATAAAAACTTGGAATTTTTCTGACTACTTACATATTTACTCAAGTACAAGCTAATACATATACAAACATATAGGTACTAACTACTACTACTGTAGAAATGTAGGTATGTATACCTACTTGTATTTTAGTGAATATTTCTGAGAAAAAATGGGTAAAAAAGCAGGAATATCTTCTTTTACTTATGTACATACACATCAGTACCAGTACATACTGCATATGTAAGTATACAAAAACTAATTTCGAGGTTGACAATTTACAGACAGAGCCAGACACAACCAAAAATTCAGAAATTATTCAGATATATCTTATTATGTGTCACGAATTCGAAATTAGAAAAAAAAATAACAAATATATTTTATACATACATAACATATCAACCTACCTAGTTTATATTGATAGTACTTACATAATATATTGAATTGCTTGTGGTATGTATGTAGGTATATATCAGTCAGTAGTTGAAAGATATATGGTACTTATTGGCTTTTCCGAGCTATTTGTAATAGTCATAAAATTCTGAAAAGTAATTGCAGCACATTCTGCCCAGTTCAATCGAATTTAATTCTTCTTCGAAAGCAAAAGCAAAAGGGTTGACATTTTTTTCGCAAAGTTCAAATTATTACTCGTATTGTCATGTACTTGGTACTTGGTACTTGGTACTTGTACGAGTTCAAGTGCCCAAGACAATGCATAGTAGACCAATACTAAAAAAAGAATAGAAAAAGTTCAAAACCTTCAGAATAGTTCGAACTTCAACTTTCATAATAAGCAAAAATTGACCTTCTATCAGTACATTCTACTCAGAATCTAGGAGACTTTATGGCTTTTATAGTTTTTTATATTCGATATTTGAAGCTTATGTCTTATTTGTTCATAATCTGTCTAAATTTCTGAGTTTTTGAGAAAGTTCAGATTTTCTACGGGTATCTGTTGTATACTTGTATGAATTTAAATCAAAATCTCTAAGGATAAGACATATTTGCAAGGCATTTCTCCAGCTTTATAGAGAAAATTCGAGGGAATTTTGAATTTTTAGAAACTTCTGATTGACCTAGAGGTCTGAACTGATCCAGTATGACCATTACCTGCCTTTTAAATCATAAATTTTTGATTTGCCTATGATTATTTTTGGCTAATTTTTAAATTTTTTTTCTAATTTTCAATTAAGGCGAGCTAATACGGTTAGTAGTACGGAGTATTCGGTAGTAAGGTAATAATGGGCTCATAAACCCACCGTCTAGACGAGATTCATTCTAATTTAAATCCTACTACGGAAAAGTCAAAGGTCAAAAGTCAATGTGATTTACCCTCATTTTTTTGTCCATAATGCAGAATTTAGAATAGAGCTGATTTTATTTATTTGATTCTTATTTCATTTCAAAATCAACAAAGGCTTATTGTACTACCCTACCTTATACTTAAACTCCTACATAAAACTACTAGTAGTACTTACAACTTATTTTTTTGGCTACTTGCTTAGATGTAATTTTTTTTGCTTGGCTTTCATTTTTAATGAAATAAAAATCTCTGCTGCTATTTCTACATCCATTAGGACCCTTATATACAGCAGTAGTATAGTAGGTAGTGTATGAGTATGTATACTTATTTGGCTTGAGACTTTGACTGGAGACTTACCGATGTGAGTTAAGGGAGCTTTTACAAAAATCAAATTAAAGTCAACTTTATATTTATTGGTATCTTGTACTAATTCTATTTTAGCTCGCATTCAAAATTCAAACCCAAATTTCTTTCAACCTTGCTAGCATCTATGAGTATGAAAATGTTAAAAATGATAAACAACCTATTATGTAGTCTAGACATTGTTTATCTCAAATCTAGATAATTAATGCAATAATTAGACTGACCAACTTGACGAGTTTTTAATTGAGTAGGTAACTATTTAAGAAATGGTCAACTTGATTTCTATTAATTTCAAGTAAAAATAAATAGAAATCTGGCATTATGTATCTGAAACAACCTCGAAAAAGTCACATTATTCTGTGATATGATACTTACCTCCTTAGATAGGCCAATAGGGCTGAAATACTAAATTACCCAAATGGGTAGTAGACGAAAAGGTTATTTTTAAATATGAATTGGGATTTTGAGATTCTTGGTCGAAATTTTGAGATTTTTGGTCACGATTTTGAGATTTTTGATCGAAATTTTGACTTTCCAGACCTACATACTTTGTTTTGTAGTGTAGTTTCAGAAATAATTTATTTTGATTTGTGAGCTTTTTGTTTTATTAAAGCTGATGCTATTAGTATTCATAGCTTATGTAATGAATTCAAATTCAAATCATGAATTTCAATTCAGTATTAAGTACTTTCCTTACTTATCCTTAGAACTATAGTGTGGATAAGTAAGTTCTTTACAAATCACAAATGAAATAATGAAAATAAAATAAAATAAAATAAAATAAAATGTAACTTGATCATGGCGTGGCTGATAATCTCTTTAAAGATCGGGTTTAATGTGAGTAAGTGCACTTAGCAAATCCATGAAGAATGTCGTCGACTTTTTTATTCACTTTTTTTATACCAATATTGGTTTATAATTTCTAAAATACCCTACTAACTATAGTAGTACTGGTACTAGTACTAGTACTGGTATGTAAAATCATGAAACTAAATTCCAATTAGACTATTAAACTCTTATCGGGGAAATACATCAATTTGAATCGAATCGAAACGGATTTTGTGATTCATGCGAGATTAAAGCTTCGAAATTTAATACTGCTAATACTCGTATAAGTATAACATTACATTACTAACCACTTTATTAAGAAGAGGAGAAAAAAAAGTCAAGTTTATGAAGTTTATGAAAACTGATATGCCATTTCCACGTCATTCATTTCCATACATTTTGAACCAAGATATTTTAATTGCCGATTAATTCATTTTGTCAGAAATATCATAGTTAGTACTATATATTACTTAATAGTAGGGTATTATTAAAAGTAATATAAAATAGGCTCAAATTCCTTAAAATTCGTTTCTCAAAGGTTACCAATTCATCATAAAATCCTGTGACCCAAGCGACTTTAAACAAATATTTTTATCTTGACTTGAGCATGGGGTACAATTTTAAGTTCAAAAAATCACAAAATCGAAAGTTAAAATATCAAATTCGAGTCAGTTTCTAATCTAAATACATACTTAAATTTTTGAGAAAAATCCGAAATTTTAGATTCAAGTTTAAGCTAGAATCGAAGAGAAGCCAGAATTTTGAAAGATTTCAGTCATAAAATATAGTTTAGCTATTAGCTAGCTTTGTTTAAGTCTCTAGTTTTCTGCTGAGGGGTCACAAAATTTCGCATTTTAGAAATTTAGAGTCATATTGTCCAAATTTCAGTTTGAATTTGAACTTTTATTCTCTTTAGATTTAAATCGTTTCATCTGAGAATTTTGTGATACATTTTATCAAAATTTCGTTATAAGATAGGATACTAAAAGTTAGGTTATAAGATCTATTATGAGAATTTGGCAAAAAGTCCAAAAAATGCTCGAATTTTACAAAATCTCCGAATTTCAATCTAGGTATTTTGACCTTTGATAATATGATTTCTAATGATTTTTGTACTATCTAGTGTATTAGTTTATGTATAAATGTGAAAAATTTAAAAATGCTGGTAATCATATTTTCTTTTTTAGCTCTCATCATATGAACATAGTCTAGTTCATAACCATAGCCCTCGAGACCTTTATAAAAAATGAGACTTGACTGACTCTAAACTTCGACTTCCGGTCTCGATTTCAATAGTTTTGACATGACATCATCATCATTTAAATAATAAATAATGTTTAACTTGTCATCTCCTCCAAACACTGCCATTCAACTACTCCACTATTTATGATCTATTTATCACTAAACAAAATCTCTATTCACTTTATACAGAGTACTACCTTATAGATACTTCAGAGAATAGAACCTATAGTACTTTTTTAAATATTTTTTTTTATTTGAACTACTACAGATATGTACTACTAACTAACAAACCCACCCTTTAACTCAATATTTAATACTAAAGAATACAATCTATAGGTTAGTATATAAGTCAGGTATTGAAAATTATTATTGCATTTTTTTTGGGAAATAACTCAACTTTATTAACAAGTTGAGTTACTCATGAGAATTTCCAATATCAACATTAAAAGTATTTTAATACCTACCTTTATACCTAGTACTAGTGTAGTTAGTAGTATACTGATAGGTACTAGATTTATGTATTGAAAGATTGCTAAAGCTAAATATTTTCTACAACTCATAAAAAAGCACTTAAATTCTATACTTTGTCGGTTGAACCTACACTTAAACTGTTAAATAGGAGGTTTAGAACTCTTGTATAGGTACGAGTATTGTGAAGGTAGGTATATGGAAAAATCCATAAGAATTATCATGAAAAACCAATAGGTTATTTTTGTACTTGACTCGAATGAGTCAGATATTACAAATATTTTACCTTTTTTGTCATTTCAATATCCCATAATATGTATCTATCTATATGGCTTGGGCTAATTCATTAAAACATTATACTATACAAATACAGATAACTAGACATTTGCACCATTATATTGAACACTTTGTAGAGTTCAAGTCAAGTACATATTCATATGTGTACTGATAGCATTAAAATATGGAAAAATTCAGGGAAACCTTCAGAATAGCTCGAAACTCGAAATACGAGTACCCTACTATACCTGGTTGAAAATGCAAATTTTCAAAATCTTAGAATCTTAAGGTCAGACCTCAGTCATACTTCATGTTTTTTAGGTCAAAATCTGTAAGGTTTTTCTAAATTTATTTCATAAAATAAAAATTCGAACAAAATTGAACAAAACGGTACAAAAAGGCCCAAACCAAAGATACAAAAATGAGTCGAAAATTGACCATCTACGAGTATATTTGCTTGCTTAAAAGTGACAACTATACAGATATTCTTAATAAAAATTTTCATCTGCCCATTATCAAATACCTATTAGGCTTAGGTAGACAGTTTTAAAAGAGATAAATCAATGTGGTAGATCAATATCAATATCAACAGATTAAGTAATATTTGGGTTTTTTAGCAAAATAGATCAAACAAAAAACTATGAAATTATCAAAAAAAAATTGACAAAATCTATTTGATTAGTTTTATCTAAATGGTTCAAATCGATATCTGGTAAATTTTTTAGACAATTTTGTCCAAAATTTCAAGGCTGTGTCCCCAATTTTATCCTTAATTAACCAAGAGAAAGAGACAGACAAACAGACTGGTCCTTTTAGAGTTTCAAGTTTTCAAGGCCAGCTAATAAAAAGGTAATTTAAAACACTTGGCCCTTAAAATAGTAAAAATAAATTGTCTGAAATAAATTTCAAGCTATTGAAAGGTCGACCTACGAGTACAGTATAAAGGTTTTGTAAATTCGTTGTGCAAAGGGCATTGGGTACTTTTTTGATTTTGTACCTTCACAGACACAAACTATAGAGTAGAAACCTGCATATTTCTTCTTAAAATTTTAAGGATAAGGACAGAAGAGAGCAGAAACTCGTTTGAAAAAGTTTTAAATTTCCAAGTATTATCTAATCCTTATATGTAAAGTTTAAGGTTCAAATTCAAGTTAGGGTGAAGCTTAAAATTTGGCCCTTTAGGCCCTTAAATTTGACTATACATATATACAATATTACAACTAGTACTTAAATCTCATATACATATACCTATGTATATAGGAGACAGATGTACCAAACAAAAGCTGAATTTTCTAAAAGTCTGTTTCAAGTCTGGGAATATTTTTTCTTTTTCTAAAATTTTGAGGAGGGTAATTTAGAGGGGTATACCAAATCTAAAGGGCCAAATACTCAGTACCTACCTACATACATTTTACTAGCACTATTTAGTATTACTATTAGGTATAAAATAAATGTAAATGCAAATGCAAAAGGAAAGTAAAGAAAAAGTGGAAACTGGATTTGAGCAATTGTAGTAAATTGTAAATTGCTTGAAAAAACGGACGACGACCAAAGTTTATTTCCATTTTTATTTTTTTCTCAATGCACATAGGTACTTAGGCACTTGTGAGTATCCTACATATACTGTATTCTTATTACCCAAATTTGACTGTTGTAACTACTGCATAAATGCTCAAAAAATCAAGCAAAGTCTGACAAATCTCAAAAGATCTGAAATCTTGTCAAAGATTTTATTGTTCAAAAATAGAAAAATTTGTACTTTCAGAGAAAGAAGATTCAACTTTTGAAAGTTTTTTTTTGCCAAAAATTGTTCTCAAAAATCCGATTTGGAATCAAATTTTTAACAATTTATACAAATTTTTTTGTTCAAATTACAATTTTAGTTATCACATTAAGTAAGTAGATACCTTTACTGTAGGGTACTATGGTCATAATTGATACTTTTGTATTGTACCTATATATAACCTCAAAATTAATAAAAGTTAAGTTAGTTTGGGTCAGGATTAGACTACAAATCGTTATCTTGAAATTTTAGATTCCCTTATTTACTTTTTTCTATGATTTTTTGTAAGATACTCACTCGTGATATTTTTTAGATTTTGACCATATTATGTGTTTGCTTGTCACTTCTATCAGTAGTTGTATAAGTAGTATAATACTGGCCAAAAACTGAAGCCAAGTTCTAAACTATCCATCCATGCACTTGGACTCGAATTCAAAATTCGAAATTCGAATCTACTGATACCAGTACAAGTACTCGAATCTCCCAATTCTTCTTTTCCATTTTAGATTTTACAAGTTTGTAGTTTTGTACTTAAATTATACAGCAAGTTCATACTACCATGTATGTACGTACTATGTATACCTATAAAACTATGTATCTAAAATCTAAAATCTACTAGCTTATTCTAGCAGTATAGTAGTAGTATTATCCAGTCCAGACGAAAAAAGGCCAGACAGTTGTGGAACGGCAACCCCGAAAAATTGTATTTAATGACGTACCCACCCTTTCTCGTACTACTTGTACTCGTATCTACTTGTACTACTACTACTGGAAAAACGTAGGACTTTATTTTACTTTGGGATTTCAAGAGTTCGATGGCTGGCTGGCTGGCTGGCTCGTTTCATTTTAGAAATTCTGAATTCTGAGCAAGACCAAAATATAACTATTTTACTATATATTTCACTACCTACATACATATACATAGTATGTACATAGAACATTGTAAGTATACTCAAGTCTAGTAGTTCATACATTATGAAGTAAGAACGCGGCAATACTTACACATACATAAGTATATAGGGCTAAAGCCGAAAATATAGAGTAAATTTTGAGCAAAAAGGCTCTTGCCCTGAGCACCACTGCAGACATAGTATATTCTTCTCGCTTTTTTTTATATTTTATTTTTGAGCTTTTTATCTCCTCTCTGCATTGCACTATCCGTAGATAGACTATGTACTGCTACAAACTACACTATATGTATAATAAACATAGTCTACTACTGATATTTCTTTACACTATGTTTTAAAAGTGCCAAGAAGAAAAATTAGGATTTGGAAGGTATGCAAAAACCCATAAGAATTACTATACTATATTACAATTCTTATTCATTCTGCCAAACTTTTGATCTGAGGATCTGTGCACTGTATATTGCCTAGTAGTAGTAGTAGTACAAGTTACATAGACTCTTGTGTAATTTATTACAATTGAGAATCAAAAGTTTCTTTTTTCTTTTCGATAAAAAATTAGCAAAATTCGAATGCGGGATTTCATAGTGAATTAAGAATTTATGAAAAAAAGCTAGCTCTATGATTTCTTTCAGTTTTCAAATGGTTATGGGATACCGATCTTTAGCATAAGATTCAATGGGTTAACAATTTGCAGATATACTCTACTATACTGTATGTAGGTACTACTACTTTGTATGATGCGGATTTGAAGATCTATGTACGAGTATGTATTACATTTTTATATAATACATTAGTACCAAAGTACATAGTGATAGGTGCTAGACTTGTAAAAAAGGGTCTAATAAAATACTTAAGCGGATTACTTGAAATGCCCAAAAATTGCAGAAAGGATCAGTGTAATTTTTCTGAAAACTTTTTGAAATTTGTGAAAATTTCTAAGCTCGAAATCGATGAAATTATAGAAATTAGATGTGTAATAGTTTTCTTAAGAAGAGCCATATGACCCCTTGTATAATTAAGAATCTCATCTATCTGTAGTAGGTATTGAATAGTGAATAGGAATAGAGTTTTAGATTTTTCTCAAGTTTGAAAGAATTGGAATTATTTGGATGGAGTTAAGCTAGGGGAATAGGGGAGAAAAGGGGGAATTACACAATATACAGAATATACTACTCGTATGTAGTAAGTATATTGTAAATATATATGTATCTGATGTATTAAAAGTAAAGTATTCTGTGTAAAGTGTATTGAGAAAAGGGTATTTGGTATATCTAACTATTTGGTATAACTATTTGAGGATTTAAGTTGGAGTTTCCAACATCTGAGCTTGGGCCAGACACACCAGACAAACCCGCCGTTGTCAGTTCTCCGTCTGGCACTTTTAGAAAAAAAGTTTTCGAATCATCTACTATACTATACTATGCTGTAGAATCCAGTCAGTCAGTGATCTGCAATTTACCCCATAGCTTCATCTAAAATACATATTATATACTTGAAGTATACTTTATAGAGAAGTTGGTGCTTCGAGGTCCATTGAGAACTCCCCTTCTTGCTTCAATATTCCTCCTCTTTCTTCTAAAACTTTACCAAAATGTATGCATGTATATACTAGTACTGCTGTAGTAGTAGTTAGGGTACATTATAGAGATATACGGGGTTGGCAACCACCATCGAGGATTCTTCATTTGACTTGTTCACAAGGCTTTAGTCTCAAGTTCTACAGTCGAAGTCTGAGCTCATTCCCCTTTTCTCACTTGCCTTGTGCAAACACTGCTTTTTTTTGGTCTCGACAAACTTTGAAATTTTTTCCCAAACTTACAACAACCGACTCTTGGAACAACTTCATCAGACTTCAGCAGACCCATAGAATCATCAGCATCAGACTCGAAAATATTCTGAGAAAATATCCGATTTCAAATCATCTAAATATCTTCCAGCAGTCCATCTAAAACTGTGGTTTATAAAAGTGCACAAAGACAGACAAAGTTACTTCTTGAACTTGGACTATTGCGAATATATTGTGTACTTGTGCCTAAAATCTAGTGAAGTACCTACTTATACCTAGAGACAATTCTTAAGGTTTTGAAAGTTTGGAACTTTTATTTTGAAAATTCTGGGATTTTGTTAAATTTTAATTCTTAACATAATTCTAAGAGAATTTGAAAAATGTTGGGGAAGGATCACCTGCAAATCAAAATCAAATGCAACTTGCCCTATAGTATTGTTCAGCTCGTATGTATGCAACAGAGCAAATCCATTATTGTCGAAAAAAGGCAAAAAAAAAGTATACAAGTCTAGCATCATTGTACTCCAATCTTTGACTCAAAAACTCAGACTGAGCTTCGATTCTTGAGAAAAAAATTTGAATCTTTTGAATCTTTTCATTTCGAGCCTTATATACCTAAGAGATCCTGCTGTATCTGAATTGACAGTATCAACTTATATAAAGCCCTGTACTACTCTACCTGTAAATTCTTATGAGGAGATTATAATGGGTCTGATGCAGAATAATGCAGATGTACTACCAACATGATGTAAGATGTAAGAAATGCTGGAACGTCGAGAGCCCCAGGCTAGGACTAATGCTACTTCAATGACTACCTCATCTCAATTCTCAATTCTCAATCTGATCCTCAAACACTCTTCTCAAATGAAGGTAAGAAACGACATTTTTTTTCTCTCTCAAATAATAAGTACAAATACAAATGCTTTTTGATACCAAAGCAAAAGTATCTACAAGGTATACTTACCTTGTATAAATTGTATGGATTTAGATTTTTAGAATTGTCAGTGGTTTCAAACCACAAAGGCTAACACTACTTACAAGTATGTATCTAGTTAAGTATAGGAGCATAAGGATAAGCGTAGGTTTTTGTAAATGTGATGGAATTTCTTCTAACAAGTACAAGTAGGTTGTAGTAGTACTAGTAGTACAGGTATTTATTAGTAAAACCAGAACAATTTAGATATTTTAGATATTTACTATCCAAAGTTGAACTAGCTTAGTATATATCTATGTCTATATGTAGGTACTTGTCATTCAATCAGCAAATTTGCAAAACTTAGATTAGACCTATGTCTAGATACTTTGACTTGAACCTCAATCGATTCATATGCAAAACTATTTTGGCCAATATTTTATATAAACTTTTCTCATACATATCAGTACCCTACATACCTCAAGTACCCTATGTATGAAATGTGATTGAGCTGGATAAAAGGGGTACTATTATTATTTGACAATTTTAGATATTTTTTTAAAATTTTGAATGAAATATCAGTATAAATGCGAGCTTTCATTTTAAAAACGAACGATAAGACCCCTTTTATAACTAGTAGGTATACCAAACTAGACTAAAACTATGAAATGCGTGGCCTTTGAGAAAAGTTTTCTTATTTTAAATCATAATTTCGACTTTCGACTGAATATCGGACATTAATTTGAAATTTGTCTGTCTGTTTTTGAAGTTTCTCAAAATACTTTACTATTAAGTAAGTAGTTACGAGTACTTGTAAGTTTTATTGAGACTTTTATGAAATTGAAATTGTGACAGGGTATGGCTTCAAAAAATACTCTCTCGATTCATATAGACATTGAGGATATCGAGTTATATTTTATGATAGTTTTCTCAGTACATAATAAGCTTAGGCAAAAAGTAAGCAAGTTTGGCAAAACTTTATTTTAACGCCCAAATTCTCATGAAAAATTTATTAGGTCGATTATCAGCTCCTACCAATATAATATCCTACTTGTGGCCAGACCACAAGTAGGATATCATTTCTTATCTCTCTTCAAAAATTGAATTATCTACCCCAGTATTTCCTTTCTATCTGGTAAAAATCGAGTCTCAGCCTTGGATATTGATCAAATTTATAAAAATTTAAATGTCATTTTAGCATAGCATAACCTAATCTCCTAAAAAAAGGTTCTCAAGTCCGGATATCACATTTAAAAAATTTTCTACAAAAAAAACTATTAGTAATCAGGTTAGACTACTTTAGAAAAAAAAATCAAAACCAACAGTCAAAAAAACTCGATAGTTTCAAAAAAGCCAAGTACATATTCTGTACAAAGTATCTAAATGTAAGTAGATTATAATTTTTGAAAGTTCATCAGACATCACTAGCAGATGTGGTGGAATCTCATTCATTTGACTGGGCAGGTTATAGTCATATCTGTATAGTATACCAGTTAAAATGGCTAACCAACCCAGAGTGCCTTTATAACTTATGTGAACTGAACATGAGTATTTCATTCATTTCATTCATGATTTCAAGAGTCGATGTACTTTGGCCCAGACAATTTATACATACATAAGCACTATAGTATCTACTATTATATACACATATGTATGTAGTGGTCAGGCAGGTATTTGATTCGAAAAAATTAAAATCAAATCTATCTATATCTAATGCTAGAGCACGTATACAATATACAGCTATTCTGTTGTTTGGTATACATACTGCAGCAGGACTAGTACTAGTAGGATACAGACATACTGTATAGTATAGGTAGTAGAACAAGTTAGTTAAAATTAAAGGAAGCAATTGTAGGTGGAAATCACTTTATTCAATTTCATTCATACATTTTTTTTCTACCTTAATGGGCTCTCAAACTCGCCTGAGATCTGATTGTAATGTAATAATACATTTGACTCGACTATGCTCTTTGACCATCCGGTTTTGGCAAAAAAAAACTCGTAAAAATGAGACCGAGCGAGAAAAGGTGCCATATCTCTCACATAGCTTCGAAATTCTTTATAAATATTAGGTACATTCATTTTAAGTCTCATAATCACAATTTTAAGCTAAATGAATCCTTTTAAAGCTCGAAAAGGTTACAAAAACGACAGATCCTTAAAAAATTTCCGAAATTGACATTGTATTCAAGAAACCTACATGCCTTTCTGAGGGATTAAAAGAGTCATATAGACCCTTTTCCTAAACACGGTAATAGACTACTACTAATAGTAATGGGTAATGATGAGTTTTTTTTTCGCATTTTTTTCATTTCGCTATAGTACAGTACTGTTGACTCTGTTAGTCAAGGTATATTGCACTTTTACATTATTATAAAGCTTATTACTTTTGAATTTTTTTTTGAAAATATGAGCTTATGAACAAACCATTATTACATTACTATACCTAGGTAGTAGGTAGTACTCTTACATACCCAAGTTTTTTTTGACGACCGGAAAGATGAGTCTATAGATAGTTTCGCATTCAAGTATTCATTAAAGTATTTAAAAAAATACCATCCATAGGTATATCATGGTAGTGTTAGCTTTATGTTTGCTAATCCTCCCATCAGTTGCACGTCTCTCATCTAAAGGTTCTAAAACCTGTGTATAATTCTCATTCATAAAAGTCTCGTATAAGGATACTTTATAGGTAAATACATACACCTGAGCTCAGGATTGTAATTAAAAAGCTCAAAGACAACCTTTCAAGGTGCTTAATTAGACCATTCTATAATATGTATTTTTTTTAAACTTGTGGTATTTAGATAGATACTTGAAAAAACCTCACCTTTACACCTATAGTACTTGTATATGTACAAGTGATAAATTTTATAAAAAATGTTTCACTTTGTCTGTCTAATCCCCCATTAAAGATTTTGAGAAACATCAAATAGGTCGAACTTGTGGCCATTTTAATGTACGAGGTGTAGTGTAGGATAGAGAGAGAAAAAAAAATCTATTTACTTTTGAACACTTTACTGGTGGAAACAGACAAGTGTCATTAAAAACAGAAATAAAAATGAAATATGAAATTTAATTGGAGTTTACTATTTATCTTTTTACACTCTAGTACATAGTCCCTAGTATCTATGTGTAGGTACTAGTACATGTAGTACAAGTAGTAGTAAGATAAGGTAATTGAAGTTTTTACCTGCAAAAATGATAAATTACTTAATTAGACTTTTTTTAGTTTTTTGAGAGGGGAAATTGTTTTTTATCATTTAGGACAATTTACAATTTATACTACTGTAGTAGTACTTAGGACTTAGGATACTTGAATTTGAAGGTGATGTTGGGGTCGATCAATTATTACACTATACATTAAAAAAGCTGGTAAAACTCATTAGCAAAAAAAGTTATAAAAATGAGCTCAAATTTGTGTCCTACTCGTACAAAATAAGAGACAAGTTGGTAGAAAACCAGGCACTTTTTCTAAAAAAATTGTTGAATTTCACCTCTAGTTTGGTTTAAAATCGCTTAGAATGGCTATCTAAAGTTTCAAGTTAGGATTCTGTAGGATTTAACCAAAGTATTTCCAAGTGTCTGGTTATAATTGAGCTATTCACATTCGATTTATTTTATAAGTGCTCGAATTCAGATAAGAAGAAAAGTGTTTGATATAACTCATTTTAGTACCTTACTAATAGTACTACTCATAATTGCAAAAATTTTGAAAAGTATGATTTAAAATTTGGTATACGAGTACCTACTCGTATAGAAATGGCAAACTTCCTTTTTTGAAATTGAAAAATATCACCTATTATAAATTGTACAGGTATCTGTATACTCGTATGTATAAGAGTCAGGTGTAATTATCCTCCGAGTATCATCATTTCATATCATGTAATTTATATCATTTCTCAATTGCACCAAATGGGATTTTAAGAGTTATAAAGTAGTAGAAATGATGAAAAAATTGCAGTTTTTTTCAAACACCATACAAGTACTACTATGGTAGTATCTACTAGTAGTTAGTAGGTATAATACTTATGTATAGTTAGTATGGTGTAAGTATTAGTGGAGGAAGGAAGAGTTTATTCGCCTCGATCACCAGACTTATTATGAGAACTTAAGAGTGGGCGTTGATGACTCGGATTTGAAATATTTGAACCCACTATCTATCTAGTACCTACGTCTACTATATACTTATTACATACTATTCTACTGCTGGTATTACATCATTACTACTACATTATATTTAATCTTAAGTATACCCTTTCAAATAATAATATTTGATGATGATGATGATGATGATGATGATCTACCTGAACTGAATAGTACCACTTTTTTAGCACAATTTTTACAATTCCCAAAAATTTATAATTCTCAAATCTCACAATTTACACTGTCAAAATCTCATTCTAAAAATCAGGAAATTTAGCTAATACAACTTTTCTGAAAATTTCAAACCTCTAAGGTTGTCTTGAACCTTAGAGCTCATAATTAGTTAGAAAAATGCTCAAAATTTGAGTCAAAAAAAAGAAACTTTCCAGCCCTAAAAACCTACATATGAGATTAGAATTTTGAGCTAAATATTCTTTAAGAATGTCCAAGTGTCTGGCATAGTAGCTATAAAGTAGGTATTGTAAGTTTTTGAATGATCAAAAATTGCAAATTGGTTTCAAGAATTTCTCTGTTGGTCTAGTGCAAACCAGACGATGATTATTCCCCTCTGCTGATGATGATGGTGATGTTATAAGTGTTAATTTAGTCATATATCTACTAGTATCTAGATACTTTACTATGGTAGACATATGCATCTGTAGGTATATAAATACACATAATTCGACTTTGGTAAAAATCCTCATGATAGTGTCAATAGTCTCTATTTTACCCCACACCGACCACTTTTCTCGACTTTCCCCCAATCATCTCATTCACTTGCCCATTTCCCTATTTAATACCATACGAGTACAATTCAGTACTAACTATACTAGTACTTTATAGATATATTCCTATGTAGGTAACTATTTTACACTACTATGTATTCTGTGGTATTCTTGGTTCGATCATGATGATGATGCTTGAAAAAAAGCCCTTCGATCTCCACTACCAGTAGTAGTGTAGTAGTACAATTTCTATTAGATTTTATAGAATAGATCTAATAGGATCTATCTAGTATCTAGATACTACTAGTATAGGTACTAGGTTTATGTCTGCAACTGCATAAGGCGAGGTTGCCACTATGCTTTTTTATCTCAATCCGATTTTACTGCGGGATTTTACTTTTTTGGCCGAATAAAATAAGATTTTTGTAGTAATCTTATCTGCACCATCGACTACTATATGTAGGTACTACTAGAACTTGATCATATGGGTCTTTTAAGATAATCATATAAGACCTTATGGACCTTTATACAAGACCTTATGTGAGTAAATGAGACTTTTATAGAGACCTTATGAGATTTTAAGATACTTATTATCCTAGATACCTCATACTTGTACTTATGAATACTGATATGAGATGTAAAAAGTGCACAATCACATCTTGATCTGTATTTTTGTATCTAGATACATACTTTGGTATATTTAGTGGATATCAGAATATACCTAATACGAGTCACTTTTCTTTCTGATGATGATTTCATTATTATGTCTGGTGAACTACTTAAACCATACCATCATAGCCATGGTATGGTATGGTTATGTTATGCGGCCAAATTCTTAAATTTTGCGTAAGTCTCCAGACTACTGCAGAGGGAAATCGCAAAATGTGCTAGACTTGAAAAAGTCTACCAATACTATTGGTAGATGTGAAATCTTTGAAAGAATTTCTAGGACCTAGATTTCTACATTATATTAGTATTAGTATTTTATAGGTCTAGTTAGTTTTTTTTGGCTAGTTTGACGTGTTCATTTGGTGATTTAGAAAAGTCTCAAAAAAAAACAGAAACTTTTATCAAATTTGAGCCAAAGTACATATACTGTATAATAGTAGTCTGGCTGGCTGGTCATTTGAAAGTCCTTGTCCTCTGCTCTAGTACATATTAATTCTCATATCTAAGAAAAGTTGAGCTACTAAAATCTAAAAAGTGTAGATTATATTGTTAGGCAGTAGTACATAGTAGTTATCGACTGAAATTTTTTATTATTATTTTATTTCATTTTGGTTTTAATTCTCTCAAGATTATCAAAGCTTGGCATCAAATTCAAATTTCAAATGGTTTAACTATACGATAGCACAGCTAGTATACTTAGCATTGGCCCTTTATACATAGGTACTAGTACTACTGGTACATAGTACTAGTAAGAAGTGAGTCGAATTGATAACTTTTGGCTGACTAAGTTGGCGTCAACTTTTTAATCTGACATTCGAATGGGAAATGTGACAAGGTCCGTGGTATATTTCAAATAATACTTGAATAATGTAATAAAATAATAATAATACCAATATAGTATGCGATTACGATAAAAATAAAACACTCAAGTCTAATGTCCAGCAGTCCTCAAAAACCTATAGGTACTTCTACTACATTATAGTACATTTGATATTTTGTCGATTAAATTATTCACAAGAAATGAAATCACTTTTTCAAATGACGCATTCAAAATTAACTTGAAAAAAATTCGATTTCTTTAAAAAAATCCAGCAATGTTCTCTAAAACCCCAATCTCAAAAATCCCTTCCGCTCAGCTTAAAACTTTTTTTTAAACCGAATTTGAACCATGGTTAAAAGTACTTTATATTACTATATAGGACATGGTTATATTCATATTCATATGTACAAGTCGGTAAATTGCCTGATTGCTGATTATCTCTAGGGTCTGGCCATTTTTCGTGGCCGATCACTGATAAACCAAGAATTTTGTGTTCACGTGACTCGAGATAAAAAAAAGCTAGCATAAGAGCTCAAAGGGGTATTAAGTATTTAAAATATTTAAATATTTTTCGAGAGCAAAAATTACACATACCATACCATACCTACCCTTATCTCAATCTTATCTCAACATTCTAATTGTGAATCGATGTAGACTTTACTTATACCAACCTAAGTACCTTTGAATTTTTTCAAAAATTATAAAAATCGACCCCATTTCAGTCTCGATCACCAAGCATACCTTACAGTATATGAGATCAATCGAAAGATATGAAAATGGTGCATTAAATACACAAATCATTATTTCTCATTTATACAACCCCATACATAGAGCTTATATACTTACTTTGGATTAGTAGTACATCCGGTTTGTAAATGTGACCACATCATATTCATATCAGTAATAATGATGAGTAGGGTACACAAGTAATAGTCGAAATTATTATTATTATCATCAAGTTTACAAGACCTTCGAAAAATTTGTATGAAAAATGCACATGAGGCTCATTCTCCTATCGAGAATCCTATCCTAGTAAAAGCCTTGTCAATCATGTCCATGTCATGTCTAAAAATAATCATTAGGTACCCTATATTATACCCCATACTGTACTAACTATCTGTATACACATACATAGTACTAATCTAGTACTATACAGAATAGTACTAGTTAGACTTGAAAGTCTTGTTCAAGACTTTTCAAGAGATAGGTATTTTCCTAGAAACCTCATATCATTACTCTATATACCTAAGTAAGTAAGTATTCTGTAAGTACATTACGCTCAGAGCTTGTTAAATTTAAAAGTATTTCTCATTTTTAAACTACATTTCTTCTTTATCTCTCATCTGATTCCATAAGTAGAAGGTATACACTTACTAATTTGTCCCATATGACTCTGCTTCTACCAATGTGAGTCACAAAAAATGCACAATCAATGAGCAATACATAGTCTATTATAGGTACCTACTAGGTATCTATCAGTAGGTATGTATTATGTATATTCCAGGTATTAAAGGCAGTTTTAAAGCCTTAAAAGTCCATGTCAAGTGAAAAGTAATGAGTCTCAACAAACAAGCCGAGAGCCATAAGATCATCATTTCCTTCAAAAAGCTGACCATTTCGACTGTACTAATAAGGTAGAATTTATTTCTCATTCTCACAAGCATCTCGCTATATGTAGGTAATATACTAGTAGTATCTACATAGTTTGAATCACAGTTTTGAATCTTTTGGTACAATTTGGCCATTTGAAATCTGTCTATGTATGTAGTACTATGTAGTAGGTACATATGTATGAAGGTGAGTCATAGTGTAAGAATGCAATTTGGCCATTTTCAACTTGACTCTGCCTGCCATTTATTTATTTCTAATGGGATGTAAATGAAGCTGCAAGATTGTAAGATACTAGGTAGGTAGGTACCTATGTAAGTATAGGTATACTTTATAGTTTTAAGTCTCAGGTTGAATACTTATGAAGAGATTGTATGATTTGAATATTTTTTTTAACTTGTATTACATGTATGTACTTTGTGTGACTGAGCTGAAGAGTATGAGGCAGGTTACAGTCAGACTCTAATGGGGTAGTTAGTACCATATAAAGCCCACGTATTTAGTACCTCTTTAATTTTAAAAGTGGATACACTTGAGATTATGGTATTAGATTTATCAAAGTCTTTTTTGAATGTTTAGAACTTTAGGTGCATTTCTTTTATTCAAAAGTATGAATATTCCAAGTAGGTAGTCGAGAGTCGTTATAACTATTTTACACTTACCTTAGAACTATCAAGGTTACTATACATTGTTTGTGATCAGCTTAGAGATAACTACACATTTGGATCAAAACTTTTACTAAAATCTAAAGATCATTAAGTCTTTATAAGATCACAATAAATTCATAATCAGGAATTTCTAAAGTTTAATTTCTAGACACCTTGCGAATTCCGATGTATGATTTTGAAAATTTCTGAGAAATATCTGTATGTCCAAGTGTTCTGTTCTGTCCAACCTGGTCACTTGGCATTATTCTTTCGGCAAACATAGATATATCAAAGTAGTAGAATCATAGTACAAGTATAACAGCTTGAAAAATTTTATTATTCTTTACAATTCAGGTGGTATTTGTTGTAATCAGGTGGTGGACTTTTTTTCGTTTTTTTTATTCATACCACCCAAACTGATCCCCACAAACTATACCTAATACCTAATACTAATATACGAAATACATATGTATTAAGTTAGAACACCTCTCAAAAATCTCAAATTAAAGTAGTCACATTTTGGTCTCAAAAGGTCCGAAAGTCCAGCTCCTCTCTGGCTTATCACATCCAATAAAATAAATACATTTCCACCATCACCATCACTACCAGTACCAGTCTAAAACTTATCTTATGAACATTTGTATTTGTCTCCTTAAACTGCCTACTTAAAATCCTATATACTCGTACCTATACTATAGTAAGTACTTGTTATTTGACTTGTACAGATACTTTGTGATCTCTCCAGCCCACATTTCTACTTTTTTTTCTTCTTCTTCAACTAGTTAAATAACCAAAGTCCTATGACTCTGACTTTGACTCTTCTGATCTCACATATAAATTGACTTTGACTAGTTTTGGTGTTGTTTCATGGATCTCGTCAGTCACTTTGAGACTCTAATGTGGAAAAATTTAAACATACCAGTAGTACTTACCTATCTCCTAATGTACTTGATATTCAAGATGGAGAGATGATACTATTTTATTTTATTTTATTTTATTCGAGTTAAAAGCCGCCTTTTAAGACTTCAACTTAAACTATGTATTACGAGTGAGCATATTTCGAAAAACATTTTTAGTACAAACATCCAAATGTAATCTTTCTTAGTCACAAAGACTTAAAAGTGTACGACTTTAAATCTCTTTTAAAAGTCACAAAAAGTGGAGTTTTTTGAGGAAAAAGCCATCCATCTGACTCCAAAGTCAATTTTCTATTTCAACTTCTTTTGGTTCTTACTTATATATTATGCGACTCCTCCCTGTGATTTTCGACTTAAATATTCAACTCTTTAATTACACACACAATCTTCTAGAATCTGTACTCAGTCTTTTAAGGGCATTTTCATACATTTTCTAAATCCAAATTAAAGTATCCACTCTACTAATTTAGACTGGACAAGTACAAGCAAAATCTTCAGAATTTTGAAAAATTTCTGATTTCGAGATCAGTTTTTTAAGTCATTGAGATTTTCAAAGATCTCGAGCAATTTCTATCAAGTTTCTGGATAAAAAAGCTTGTACCAGGCATATGACCCCTTTTAAGATACCTATAGTATTAGGTATATTTTTTCCAACTTATGAGCTCAAAACCAACCATGTCCTGATATACAGAATTGGTATTATTACTGGTACACACTGGTCTTTTTTCTCAATCCAGAATCCAGCAGAACCAGACTTCTCTCACAAAACTTGAAGATCAATGCGTTAATACTTACTGTATGTGGTTTCAGTCAGTCTAGCATAATATACATACTTCATATAGTGTATATGGGTACTAGTCCTCTGAATAAATGCTCGTAATACTCTAATGTGTCTAACTACTAGTAAAATGTACATTATATAATGCACCCTGTAAATGTAAGTGTAAGTGTAAGTAGGGTTTCCTCTCGTCTAAAAATCTCCCCTCAAAGTTTCCAAACTAAACTTGCACAAGCTCTGCCAGTTTTTTTCTCCCCAAGTTCAGTTATCCTTTGACTCTCACCCTAAAATAATATGGACTCCACAAAATCACAAAAATATTTCACTATTTCTCAATTTTTAATCCAAAATATCCCTAATGATCTTAATTTTTCTTCAAGTCTCTCAAGTGCACCTTGTTTGTTTGCAAAATTCAGAATTTTGAGTTCAGTTTCACTGTTTTACAGCTGATAAAGCTGTGTAATTTGTCTAGTGTAAAGTGTACTCTTGTACTTGAACTCGGACTTTTAAAAACTCGGATTATAAAATACTGGTATGTATCTGTACTCTAGTATATTTTTCAAAATTTCTTAGCATTATATTCGAGACCTGGCATTTTCTGGCTTATAAGGGGACATTTTATCAAAATCCAAATTTCTAAATCCTATTTATACAAGGATCTTTAGATTCTGTAAAGTCTGTAAAGGTCTAGGTTCTAAGGGATTTCCATAAATTGAGTCTTTTCATAAATATAAGATAGATATGTACATAGGTACAATGGCAATCTTACATTGTTCAATGTGGTTTTTTTTGGAAAAATGCATTACTGATATATGTATCTGTAGAGGGTGAAATTCGATGGATTTCCTCAAAAAAAAAGTTGCATTTTCGGGGGAAACTTGGGGTAAATGTCTCATACTTTGTATTTGTACTCGGGTCCTGGGTACAAGGTATATGAGTCTATGAGACTTGATGTCTGGGCCTAGTCTGAGTTTTGAGTCTCAGTTTGTGAAAGAGAAATGAGGGGATCGATCCCATATATCCAACTTGTATAAAATGTATAAAATATAAAATGTATTTTTAGGATATATTTCAGCTGCAATACATTCTACATTCTACAGACTCTAGACTCTAGATTCTAGACCTAAAGGATAGTCTGGTCCTTATATAATACTTATTCTGTCTACTAGTATACATACATATTAGTAGTATGTAGTAGTAAATCCTCATCTAAAAGTAAAGTAAAGTAAAGTGCCCAGCCAAGTTCAGCTGTCGCATACACAAGTATGTATATAAGTATAAGTATAGAAAGTGATTCGAGAAACTCGGCGATCCCTTCGACTTCGAATTCGAATTTTCGAATTTCGAAGGGTAAAGTTTTTTTTCAAGCAAGCTTTGCTCGCCTGCTTTGCCTTCTAGAAAGAAATAAATGGTGGTGTAATATCTTGAAATTCTCCCCTTCGTTCGTAGTTCACCCTACCCTAAACTTCTAAACTTGTAATAATTCTAAACCCTATCTATACAGTATTATACCAGCAGTGTAAGTATCTGGTACTTATTACTTCAAGAATAGCTGTATCTATAAAGTACACATCTCCCTATAGATACATACAAACCATAAAGTACAAAATGCAGCTTTGAAAATCCCCCTCGAGTCCATGGTTTCTCAGAGTCTTCCGATCCAAATATAAAAGTACCCTACCTACCTATAGGTATCTACAAACTAACTGAAGTACCTACTAGAGATAAGATTTTTAAAGGTAATAATATGCAAAAAATCTTATCTTATCTTGAGGTTTGAATTTTTCGAATTTTAAGGGGAGGGTGACTTTTTTGACTATTCTTATTCTGTAGTTCATAGTTCCAAAGTTCCACACCCAGGCCAAAGGCTATCCATGGATTTCAAACTTTTAGATTTTAGGTTTGGTTTTACGTTTGTTTGAGACAGGAAGCTTGTAAAAAATACATTTATATAAAAAAAAGATGTCTGGCTTGGTTGGTATATGATACTCTGATACTGATACTTGCTGTGAGTTAAATTGGCTAATCTTTTTTTTTCGCTCGTATTTCTTTGATCCCAACTTGTTGGCCTGTGATCTTGCTGAGTTTTTGAGCTCTGCTTCGTTGCTCCTTTTTTTCTTGGACGGTTTTTGAATGACGTAAGTTCATTCATTAATTACCACCATAGTCTTTAACTATACAGTCTATAGAACCCTATGTAGTTTCTTAAATGAGGCATGTACTACGAGTATAAAATCATAATTAAAATTAGAAGATTGTGAAGATCCCCGACCACAATTCAAATTCAACTAGATATGCGAATTCTTAATGAAATGAGACTATATCTTGGTATACTGGTATGGTGAAAGCTGTGAGATGGACAGATTCTCAACTTGGTTTTGACTTTTTGATTTGAACTTCTTTGTAGGTGGTGGTGGTGGATGATGGTGGTTTGTAGTGGGAGTTTATTCAGTTTTTTTTTCAAAAAATTTTTTTGCCGACGAAACTTGTGTACTTTCATACATATCTGTATAGAGAGAAATTTTTTGTACTATATTGTTGTTGAGATGCATTTTGGATAATAGGTTTAGCACACCTATTTAATTCGGCAGAATTAGTAGAGAAGAAGTAGAGATAAAACACTTGTTAAATACCTGTATTAAAGTACCCTACTATGTTCTACTATTTAAACGTAAAGGTATAGAATACTTTGTAAAAGAGATTTTTTTTTTTTACTTTTTACTTTTTTCAAAAAGATATAATGGATAATCCGTCATGGGAGTGTCTACAATTGCAATTGAGGAATTTTTCACAAGTTTCTTTTGAGTCGAGGAGACGAAGCGGAGATTTTTACCATTTACACTCGATATTGTTGTACTTTAGAACTCTTTATAATCTTGGGGTAAATGGTTAAAAGATATGATTTTTACTCATTCTGAAATCACAAATTTTGAAGCAAAAAAAAATACACCAAAAACCATCACAAAAGCCAAAAGCCCATTTAGATACTTCATTTATATTTCTCTAAAAACATGAAATTAGCAAAATTTTAAGTATTTGTATGAATAAGTATTTAGCCTAAAATGACTCAAGAAATCTCAAAACTCAAATTTTCTAAAATATCCAATTGAATTGTGCCAAACTTTGTGAAATTTTCGGATTAGATTGAGACTCAAAACTCGAAGTTTTAGAGCCAAAATTTGTCAAAATTTGAGTATTTTTGTTCTAGAAATGTTCAAAAATCAAATTTAGATAGGACTAGATTCAAAGTAGATTACAATTTTTCTAGATTATTTCGAGTACATAGTATATTCGAGCTAAAAAAATCGCCTACAAGTATTTATGTATAACAAGTTCTTAAAAAAGCAGACGATCTGATCTCATTTTTTCTTAAAATCTCAACACTTCCAACCCCCATCCAACATAAACTCATAAACTTTTCGAAGCAAATATTTAACAAGTATTGGCTCGTCTATTACTTCTAGTGACTAGTTTAGTCATCGCAAATTTGAATCCTCCTCTTCATTACCTTTTGATTACTTCGATTGTCATGATTGAAGGTTGCTTATACTTCTTGTATACTTTTATCAATACCTTAGTACTAGTATACTTCTATGTAGGTATCTACAAAGTTACAAAAGTTTGTAAACTTATGAGATCAATTTGGTTATACAAAGAAGGCGGTTTGAAGTCGGCCAAAAAATTCATTTTTTATACACCAAGAGCCAAGGAAGCATCTGAAAAAATTAAGTGTGCTGACTCATAAACTGCCACAAGTTTATAATTACAATTACATACTTGTGTACTTGCTAAACACTACAAATACCTTACAATCAGTATACTAGGTATATACATACAAGTTACTACTACTTTGTACAAGTATTTCAATAATAGTAGAAAAAACTACTCGTATTATCAGTACAAATGCGTGGTAGGTACTTAATGGATCTTGAAAATGATTCAGGATTCAGGGCGGTTCAGACAAAATGAAAAATCTTTAATTTTTTTTCTCTCAACTTCCAAGTGTATTTTTGGGGCTGACAAACTTTACATTCAACTACCTTATACTATTATGTATACTAGTACTAGATTCTTTATAATTCAAAGTATTTTACAATTTAGAATTTTAAATACTTGGCTTGAGTCAGAGCCAGAGAGATACTGATAGACATATAGGATAGGTAGACATGGGCAAAGACAGGAAGTTTGTCGGTTAGTTATTTTGTTTAAAGGAAGTCAAGTAGAGAAAGGAATTAAAATTAAGGGAACTTTTTTAGCATTTTTTTCTATCATACCAGTTGTACTACTATACTAGTACTAGATACAAGTATTCAATGAAATTTCTAATACCTATAATCACTTAAATATTTAAATATTACCATATTTTTGCATTTTACATCTGATATATTATTAAATAATTGATGATTTTGAGTTTCATTTCAGTCTCTCTAGTATGCAGATACTTTCTATTTAATTTCTTGTACTATAATATCGGTAATATTTAATAATAATGTAAGGTACTAACTACTATGTAGGTACTACAGACACTAGTAGCCACGATATACATCTGCTCATTTTTTACAAAAAAAAAAAACAGTGAGCAAACAAAGCATATTTTTTGTACAAAATGTAAATTACTTCAAAATTCAAAGGTTGGTTTTGTACAAGAAAAAAGAAAAAAAATTGTGGCTCGTAGTTCTTTGGGTTTTGCTAAATTCTCAAGAGTTTAACTACCTTGTAGTACTTTGTACATAAGTTTGTCTGGCTTTTTTTTATCTTAGAAATGAATATTAGCACAAGTCCTATATGTATGTAGTGCTAATAGGTATTTTGTGCCAGACAGACAAACAGATTTTATATCCAAGTCCAAGTTGGACTGTACCTTTTAATTAACTTTTGTATTTGTACGATTTTGTAAGTTGTAAGTACAACTTTTCTATATTCTACTACACCCCCTTAAATACCATGGTATTATACTACTACTAGTATAAGTACTAGTATAGATAGTTATGCAGATAAGTACGAAATTGAATTTAACCATTTAGATTTACCAGTCGATTGGCTCTGGTCAATAATTATATTAATATTAGACCCATTAAAGACACGACTTGGTCATCAAGAAGTCAAGCCAAAAAACCATTACATTACAAACTATCAACTATCAACTATCAATACTAGTACTAGTATTAATAATATTTGTATATGTAGCCAGTTCTATGCATATGTAAATAGAAATTTCTAGAAAAGAAATAAATCTAATTGAAATTGTCATTATTGAGTGAGGAGGCGAAAAAAGGCCTAAAATGTCTCCATTTAGAGCTCTGGCTCTGAGACCATTGCATTGCTTAAAAGGGTCATGTATCAAGTCTTAATAATAGGCTTTTGCAATTATCTCAAACTCAAATAACTACTACTATTCTCTATTTATTGACAAAAAGTTGAGCAAAGTGTAGATATATCTAGACAGTATTATACTAGCATGAGACACAGACCTCTTTATAAAGTACACTTTTATCTAAATATTTTAGCTTAAAATGTCATTCTCTCAATACTTTATACATATATTAGGCTCTACAGTATGGTAAATTAAAATTGGATGGATTCGGTTGAGAGTCACAACTGCAATTAACTCTCTTTTCAACTAAAAACCATGGATATATTTACTAGACACTATACTATGACTATAAGGCACTTGTACTCGTACTATTGGATTTTGGATAGGGTTTTTCAGAGCCCAAAATGAGTCATGCAGATGTTGGATATAAATTCAAATTCAATCTAATGTAGGTAGTGTAGTTGTAGTGTCTATTAAAAATGCAAGAGCTGGAACTTCAACTTTTACCCGAAACTTTTAGGGGTTTTTTGGCTTGTGATTTTGTACCATATACATACGAGTACATGTATCATGGTATCAGTACTTACCGATAGTGATACTCGTAGAAGGTATTTACCATATGAAAAGGCACATTTATTAAATATAACAAAGTATGGATAATTGGAAAAAGCTTTGTGTATCTTATATATGTATGTCCTTATGTCCTGTCCCTGTCTCGGTTGTCTGAATGACCCTCGAAATATCCAATATGGTTCAGTTCAGTCTCGAAATGTCTCGAAATAATTTATTTCTAACTAAAAATACTTATACCTACTTCTACTACCTATAGAATCAATTGAATTTTGATAATTTTTGATAGAACAAGTAGGTAGGGTATGTATGTATTTCGAGGGTAAATAATGGTCTGATTGACTATACAAGGTATGTATGTACAAGTAGGTAAAATTTATAGATTATGATAATGATATCCTGTTTGTATTTTTGTATGAATGAAAAGGTAGGATTTTCGAATGGAATTTGCCCAACTGATAACATTACAAAAATTTACAAGTATCCTTAATATAAGTGTAGATAAATCCATACAATTTTTAAGTATTTTTATCGAAAAAATAGTCAACTCTACTGTATTGTACTTACTGAAATACTAATAATTTTTTCTTTATTTGTTTGCAGATATCTAGATGCTACTACTCTGAAGTACTACTGGCTTTCCTGACCAAACCAAATCAAACCATTGATGAATTGAAGTTTGGAATTTAGGACACAAAAATATGATGACTATTCATTTCTCTATGGCAAGATATCAGTAGACATAATACTGATTTCCTGTCTGGCTTCTGACTTTTATTACTTTATACAAGTTCTTGTACATTTTACTAGTTTAGTAGGTAGGATACTATAGTATAAGAATCGATTATTCTTTTATTTTAAAACCTATCTTATCTCTTATTAATACAATACAAATTTACAAATCTTTACCTTTACTTTACCCATCAGTCATCCAGTATCAGTATCAGTTAGGATACATTTACAAAAAGTACTAATTTTAATCATATATAACTTGGGACTGGGTTGAAAAAAATGCTCAATTACTTGGTAGACTTTGACTAGTTCACATTAGAGCTTTTTTAGGCTAGTGGAATTTTACATTTTTTTTATTTTTGGAAATTTTTGGAGATTTTGTGAAGACTCTCAAGGTGGTTGGACACTTACACATATTGCTGGTATATTACGGTTTTTTTCGGGGCTTTTCTACCGCTAAAATAAAGACAATACATTTTCTCGAGTTACACGGGTGACATGGGCTTGTTAAATTAATGTTCAGGTACCTCTGTAATTTGCGGAAATTTCGTCTCGAACCTACAAAAAGTCCCCGGAAAAAAAACCATCATCGAATATCCTTCAATCTCAAGACTCAATCATGATTCAAGACAAGTCATAGAGTAAGGTAAATAACTAAGGTATATAGATTTTTTTTGCAATTTTTACATTTTTGTAAATTTTATTAATTCAAGTTATTGTATTTCGATTAGTTGGTTTTTCCTACCTTTGTCACACGCCCCACTTTTCTAATTCTAATTGTTAAAATAGTCATTGAATTTTTTATATAAATCCTCTAGTACTCGTATTATAAGTAGGTATAGTATTATAATAGTGTAGTAGGCATAGTATTATAGTATTGTAGTACAAATAATGTGGGTTGGGCTGGAAAATTCCAAACTCTTGTTTTATCCTATTTAAAGGTGACAAGATGTGAATTCAAAGCTCAAATTAAGATTGTTCATCAAGAATCAAGATTTTTTGGCTTGCTTGGTTCAAAAGGACAACATTTTTCAACAAAATCAAGATTATCAAAAACCAAACGAGTAAAATGTGACCCTTGTTGTCCATTGTACTTCTATCAGGTTTGCTCAACTATTTTTATAATGTTGAGCACTTGAAGAAGTGCAAACGATACGGGGGGATTTGAATTCGACATGGATTGTTTCCATCATCATAACTTTTTTTTGACAACTTTTCAACTTCTTCAGCTCATCATCTCAACTACCAAGACCAAGTTAATGAGGACCATCAGCAAAGCTCGAAAACTCAAGAAAAATCTCAAAAATTGGAAAACTTCTCAAGTCTCAAGTTTAGCATAATTTGTAAAAAATTCTTTTTGAACTTATTTATATGTAGGTACACGATAAATGTATCCTACCTAGACCCTGAATAGTGATTTAATTGTAAGGTTGGGTATCTATGTCCAACTCTATCATATACCAAAGTACCAGAAAATCATTTTCATTTTTTGTAATCAAATCATACTTGATACTTAAATGGTCAAAAATCACGTTCTTTCAAATCTATAAAAGCATTTTTATCTGAATACTGAATTAAGTAATTTTTAGACTCAAAAATTGTATTCAATAGTGCCAAGTTAGGTCTAATTAGATCAATGACCTAATAAGAAATGTCTAGACAGAGATCCGAAAGATAAGTGCTTTATTGTATCCTGCCATGTACAGAATATGTACTATACTTATACAATGTACCTACAGTTATATCGATAAGTTCTTTTTATGTATTCATATAGGTAGGGTACTTATGTATTTAAAGACAAATTAATAAAATTCTTAAAAAAACTCAAAAAAATCTCAAAATTTAAATAATTTTCTTTGTGTGAGACAGACCCGTCCATTGATTTTGATTTGATGACGAGCTACTTGTACCTCTTGTGTCTTGTGAATTGTAGAATTGTAAATTATAATGCTTTTACATAATACCCCATTTATTTATAGAATAGGGTACATAAGTAAGTAGTCTGTTAAAATTTAAAATAGTATAAAATTACGAGAGAATGAGCATAAATAAAATATACTTACCTACCTATCTGTAGTAGTAAAATAGATGGTTGACTTAACCCTGGCGGAACTCATTGTGATTCGAGGTGCTTTTTTGCTTTTTTGCTTCTTTCTACTGGATAACAATAGCCAGCCACCAGGCTTTGGAACCTTTTTTTTATAATTCTTATTATACTTTACAATAGTATAAGTATATAAGTAAGTAGTAAGCTGAATACTGCTAAATCTCATGCAAAGAACATCCTCTCATCATCATGCTTTTAAAACCTCTTTTTTTATACTTTTTTTCAACATCATATTGTATTTAGAATTTTAGACCTGCTAAAGTTCTGACCCTTAAGAGTCTTGAGAAGCCTGAAATCATCCACATTTTACATTATATTTTATTTTGCCTATTATTACTCGTATTACTACTCTACAGACTACAGATAGTACATAATCATAATCTTATGGAGATAATTTAATTCTTGATGGTAAGTTGGAAAGACATGGTTACTTTTTTATTTTAAAGTTTTATTAGTATGACGAATGACATGCCAATCAGAAGATATAATACTAGGTAAGGAGTTACTATAAATATCTAAGGTACATTATACTATACTATACAAGTACCTACAAGTAAAGTACCTACTCATCAATTTGATATTAAAATGTTCATATATGTACAAGCTTTCAATATCTACAATACGGTAATAATGAAATAATTTTAAGACTATTTTACATTTTGTAAGTAAAAGTATACACTTATCTGTAGGTATAAATAATTAAAATATTCGGGAATTCTTACCAGCAATGTAACAATTGGTCCAAAAAATTTCCTTGTTATTTCCCATATACTACCCTACGGCCCAGAAACAACCCCCAACTTAATATTTAAAATCATAAAAAGTTCGGGGGTTGTTTTTGGCCACCATGTATAAGAGACTTATCAGAGTAAAGATCTAAAGGTCAACCTAAGTCCAAAAAAACCTTATTTTGACCAAAATTTTGACACTTTGTATATCTATTAATGCTTATAATACTTACAATATGAGTAAAAAAAAATTACAAAAATTTTAAAATTTTTATTTCATAATCCTGGGACATTAATTTTAGATCTTGAATCAATTTTTAACACAAATTTCCATTGTAATAATTCAAATCGGTATTTTTTACAAAATTTTAGCAAAATTTGAAAAGTGAAGGAACCTTTACTTGTTCTTACCTCGATCTAAATTTCAAGTTTTTTTTATGATAAGTTTGTCATTATTTTGATAAAATGTAGAAGTAATACTAACTATCTAATGGCTAAATATATATAGTATGTACGAGTATACATTATAGAAAAAGACCACTCAAATCTCAAGATGTTTCCATTTCATTTTATAAATTGTACCCTAAATAAATAATGAGCTATGAGGGCAAGCACATTTTAAGTATTCTTTTGACTCAAATATACTTTTTAATATACTCTACATAGACTTCTACTAGTATAAATCAATGTTCATTTTAAATGCTTAATTATACATGTACGATAGATTAATACTAAAAGTCAAATTAATAAAAAAAAGAACTCGATTACACAGTAATAATTAATGATTCAAAGAGTAAGTTAAATTCTAAATGGTATGATATGGGTTTGAATATGATTTGATAATCGACTATCAAAATCAAATAAAGATATCGTTCGTTTTTCAATTCAAAATCTCAACTACACATTTCCTTTATAGATTAGGAATATTCATTCATTCAAAATCAAAAGTATTTTACTTTGTCAATCTACCTGGTTTTCTAGGCTTACTATCAGTAAGGTACATTCTATTTATTAAAAATTATGAATTTTTAACTACCTTACATAGTTGGATGATTAGGTGGCCATTTGAAATTTGAAATGTAATTGTACAAGTATTGGAATATCAAATATTAAAAGTCAATAAATTAAATGTACAAATATTTTCTCTGATTTTCGAAACATGAATTACTCATACTTTATTATCTCAAATATTTCTTCTAAATTGTTAAATGCATCACTCACACACACACACACACAAAAATATTTGACGTTTGTAAATCCTATCTAGTGCTATTGAACCAATGTCATAATAGCCTGGAATAAAGCATCAAAAAGCCTTAGTAAACCTTTTTATTTGGTAATTTTTTAAAAATTTCAGTAAGTAAATGAATTCTATTTTGGGTATTTGAGAATCACATCGAATTTTTTTTTCGTCCTGTCTTTTATATTTTTATAAAATACGAAATTTTGGCCAAAATTTTAGGACCGCATTTCAAAAACTAACAATACTCTTATAATATGTAGGTAAATCTGTAAAAATCTTCAAAATTTGCTAAATTACTTGATGTTAAACTAAAGATTTTAATAGCAAATTATTATTGTTAAAATATCAATTGTTAAAATATCTGAAATTTTTTTGAGATTTTGACTGGTATTTCTTAAAAGTTTAAAATCTCTGAATTTTCGAAGATTTTTTTCGAAGATTTCGGCCTTTTCGATCGAAATAGGACACGAAAAGTTTAACAAAATCATAAAATTTGGGAATTTTTTCAAGATTTTGATATCAAGATGATGTCTAAACTAAAATTGTCCCAATTTATCCAATTACTAATGTAAATACTCCGCAGGTAGTTAGTCAAAAATCTTAAAATTTTCTAAAATTATATTCTGTAGGTACAAAATTTTGAATCAAGTAGTCTTTGAGATGTATTTTATTATTATGGTATGACTTTTATTTGACATTTTAGCAATGGACAGATAGTCTCTAAGCTTAAAATGATTGGAAATATTTCAAACCGACTATGACATCCTCAATAACAATCAAAAGATAAACAAATTTCCTGCATTTACCCCAAAAAATATCTCTTATTAGCCCGCACCCATTGAAAATGGGAAAAAAGGGCTATAGCGTTTGCCATGTCCGTCCGTCTGTCTGTCTGTC
>JAQIXA010000848.1:0-33178 GCA_034699045.1 Nanhermannia cf. coronata Gr-Ori-00579
TTGTCGTATTTTATTCGGTCAGTCGTCTTTTCGGCCAGTCGTGTTTTCGGTCAGTCGTGTTTTCGGTCAGTTGTCGCTAAATTTATTTTTTTCGGCCAGTCGTGTTTTCGGTCAGTTGTCGTAGAATCTTTCCAACTAGCGTATGTATAAATCCCTCATACATTTCCTTATGCGTTTATGAAATGTGATTTCTTTTTTAACAAATCTTTTTTATTTCTTTATAAAGAAACCTACGCATATGGTTGAAAGCGGCAAGCAGGTGGCATTTACCATATTATTTGAGGTAAAATTGGCAAAAAAAATTAAATAAAAAGTTAAGACATTCAGGTTTAGGTAGGAGAAATATCAAAATATTACATTCAAAATTGTCCTAGTCTTACTGTAATTGATCATTTATTCGAAACTAGTTTAACTTAAGAAAAATTTAAACTCTACAAGTGATTTGATATACCTAGGTTTCAAACTTGGAAAATAAATTATCGATATTTCGATTGTTACCAAATTTTATAAACCGAATTTTATAGAAGCTCTATATTTAAGATGAATTTTGATAAACTTTCAAATTTTTTGGTAATTTGGACAAAACTTGAATTAGAGTAGGACCCTAACTACTGATAGGCAGAAGATTAATTTACGGTATGTTTTACCAATCTTTTGATTTTTGATAATTTTTCTAAAAGTCTTTTTTTTTGACCTTTTATGACATAGGTGATAGCGGATAAACTTTTTGCAAAAATGTGGCAATTTTTAAGGGTAAAATGGTCGAATGATTGTTAATTTGCCAAAAGATAAATTTTGATAATTTTGTACTTGACAATTTGACAAGTTAAGTCCCTTTAGGGTAAAAGGATAAAATGAAAGTTTCTTTATTCTTTAGTCAGAGTTTCCCTGTAGTCTGTACTTTTTAAAAAGTTTGTTTAGATTAAAAGTATTTACAAGAAATTGTCTTTCCAACACTAACTTCCATATTGTACTAATAATACTAGTACTAGTACTATTACTATTACTATTACTATTGCTGTTTCTCTTGAACTTTTCTTTTTTAAACATACTGATATCCTTCAAGTAAAACCTTAAGAGATTGGCTGAAAATTAAGATAACTCAAATCCTTCAGTTTTAAAGATTTCTCTGGAAGAAGATACATATACTGGTAGTAGAAGGTTAAGAGTTACGAATTAGTTACGAAAAAAATAGAGAGGAGGAAAAGTTAATTAGTTCTAACAAGAAGTTGGGGAAATCCTTAATGACTTGAGACTTTTTGAAGATTCGAAAGATTCGACATGTTGATACACTATACCTACCTATATATAATAGTAGACTGTAGTGTAAAGAAAAAATAAATTACTTAAAAATCAAAGTCTAAATACACAAAACTCTTTTCTATACTGTATAAGTAGATACAAGGATAGATCGTCTAAATTTTGTTTTGAAAATAACAGATCGATATTTACTACTACTATACTACGTATTTGTTTATTTACTTCAAGTCTCGAGTATAAAAATCTTTAGAATAACTCGGTAAAGGGTAAAAATCAAGTCAATTCGTCATTTTAAGAAAAAATTAAGATAAGAAATCAGGCTTTACTTTATATGAAATTGAAATTTCATATTTCATATATTGAAATTTCATAGACCTTGTCTAAATTACAGATAGCTGAAAGTTGAAGGGTTAAGGGTGAATATACTGCTTTTCTACAATACTTTTTAGTATAGATTATAATATTGCTGATTAAGGCTTCAAAAAATTCAGATTTTGAGACTTGAATGTAATTTGTCAGGCTATAAATCAAGCTCAAAATGGTCAGATATCAAATCAAATTTTTTTGAAAAGTATAAAAAAAACCTTAATTCAGTGGACCAATCTAAATTAAAAAAATTGTTCAATTTCGGCCTATGAAATTGTTTAAAATGTTTAACTTTGTTAAATTAGGGTAAGGATCTTTTACCATTAAGGTTCAATTTGCAAAAGCTAGATTTTTTGAAGATTTTTTTGCTTCCTCAGATTATAAAGTCATATTTTTAAGGCATAATTTTTGTATTCAAGACTTGTACATTTCATTCAAAAGATATTTTGGCATGCTTATTTGTGTTAAATGCTCGTATGTATATGTTTTTCTTTTATCATAATCTAAAAGATAAGATTGGTAGAATGTAAATTTTAAAATGTAGAAAAAGAAGCCCTTTTGTATTCAAACCTTGAAGTAATTCTCTAGAGAATTTTATTCAAAAATATAAAATCTGCAGTAGTATAGTAGGGTACTCTAATATATGTTTGTATGGATTGTGTTTGTTTGTAGATTTAGATTTTTTTGTGAATATGTAATAATCTTCACTAGTTTGTAGTACCCTATTCTCTGTTTTTATACTACTGAAAACTTTTATTTAGAATTTAGAATATGGCTAAATAGGTACGTGTTTTTTTGAAAATATAGTAATAAATAGGACACAAATATATGGCACATTGAATGGAAATTTGTTTAGCTGTAGGATGCTCAAAATGAGCTTGCCAAAATACAAGATAGTACAAGATTCTAAATCTAAAATTTGTATTAAATCTAGATCTAGATCTTGGAGATTCAATATGCAGATTTATGATTAGAGATTCAAAAGTAAATAGAAGTAAAAGTAAATGTAGAGCAAAATCTAACTTACCATATATATTTCGAGTTCTTACAAACAAGTAAAGGGATCTCTATCTAATCTCAAGTAATTGCCTATCAAGTTGACTTTTTCTAGTTCAAATCAATCAAGTCAAAATCGAGCTATCTGCCATACATTTCAAGCATTTCAAGTTCAAGCTAATATTTTGAGTTTCAAAAAGTTGAGAATTTCAGCATTTCTAGATTTACATATAAACTTTGTAAAATTCTTCAAATTTCAAATTCAAATTCTCTTAATTTCTTTAATTTACAAAGATATCAGCAGGTACAGCATTTAGGTATGTATATTACAAAGTAGATAGCTATATCTATCTATATTTTTGAGACAAATTTTTACAAAACTAGATGAATTTCTGAGGTGTTTTGATAACTTGAGCGAACTTTATTTCAAATTTTTGTTTCAAAATCGATAAAAATCCCAATTTTGAAACCGAAATGTCCTAATTATGTGTTAAAATATACAAGTTTCAAATTAGGTAGTTGAAAAAGTATGTACATACATATTAGCTGAAACATGTGTAAATTATTAAGACAAGTGATTTGTTACTTGTTTAGTAAGTCTAGTTTATGTACTTATGACAATAATATGAGGCTATAAAGAATGAATATATTACTTTTGCTTGCTTCAACACCTGAGTATTTTGAGAGAGACAAAATTCAATTTATATTCATGGAGAAAGTTTCTTCTCACTTTTGCACTTCTCAAAAACCATGTCTTATACCGAACACTTTACAAATTCTTTTTACTCCTAAGACTACGACTACCAGTACCTACTTGTTCTATTTTCACAAAGTATTCATCGTATTTCACAACTTATTTCATCTTATTCAAATTTAAAATGTTTATCCTTTTATTTTTTGACATGCATTTACTTTTATTGTTCTAAAGACCTAAAAAAATACATAGACATGAGAATAAGTATGAGATCATTTGCATTCAAAACTCGTAAAAATAAATACAAAAAATATTGCAGAAAATTGTCGCAAAAATCAAATTGTCAAGCCTCAATCTCAAATTCTAAGCAGATTTTCAGCACTTTCAAATCAAAAAAATGGATTTTAATGAGAAATTTGACATGTCTAGTTAATCTAGAGGTCTGTGTTTGAATTGACCTAGAGGTCTGAATTGAAGGCCCTTTAAAAAATTTATAATTTTGATACTTTCCCTTTTGAATATGCCAATAAGTTACACTTTTCTAAATGTAAATTAGGTTTGAAACAACGCAAAAAAGTAAATGGAAAAATATCCTTTTGTATTTTTTTTTTACATTTTTTTGTTTCTCCTTTAATGCTCAACAAAAACTTTTTTTTATCTCGAATCTTTACCTTTTCTAGTTTTTTCCAGTACCTAAGTATTTCTTTATCTGATTTCGAATTCTGAACATTGATCTTTGAATTCTCAAATAGATTTGAGATTGAGAGATCTTTAGGGATCATAAATCTCCAGATATCGATTTCTTCTTTTCCCAATCTCAAAGATCTCAAGATTCTCCATATCTATTCTCTAGAGATAATTTTGCTTAAATTGATAAAAATCTGGTGCAATCTCACATTAATTTCTTATGAAATTAGACCCACTCTACTTTGAGTGGAAAAAATGCACTGAAATCAGATTTAAAATTTTTGTAAATTTAAGGAGAAAGTTTAAGAAATGGACAGACTAATGTTTCCCCCTTAATTTCCTAAGTTTCCTAACGAAATTTCTAGATTCATCAATCACCGAGGATTTTCCAAAAAAGCAGGATCTTCTACTTAAATATTATAGGTCTAGTTAACCTGGCCTAAATCTAAAATTCTCGAAAGTACCCTACTTACTACCTACTATTATAAGACATTATACATGCCAAAATAGTGTAGTTAGTGCAAAAAGAAAACTCATTATGGCAATATTTATGGTAGTACTAGCAATAGTAGTAAATACAATTTATGAATTTTACTACCTTACAAGTTTTTCGAGTTCGGGTTCAGCAAAACTTGCTCAGAATTTTTGATGTAATTATACAAAAGTTGAGTCATTTGCAAAATCCAATGGACTATCACAACTGCATATTTATTAGATAATTTTTAAATATTTAAATAAGTACTTACCTATACTAGTACTACGTCCATACCATCAAATCCTAGTTTTCAAATCTACCTGACTAAAAAAACCTTAGTTTTAACGATTATGAGAAAAGCATTCCAATTTAATGTCTATGCAAATTTATGATTTTTTCGCAGAGAATCGAGAAAATTATAGCCTTCTGTATGCTACTCAGGAAATGAGAATGAAATGGCAGACACAGAAAGGTAAATTAAAATTACATTTTTTTACGAGAATGCCATTAGAATTCCAATAAAACATATTTCTATTCTACTGCTTATGAATATCTGAATAGCTAATGGAAAAAAATGGAAATTAAAAATTATTTTATAATGAAATCTTTTTGCCTGGAAAAATAATGGGGGAGAGATTTCGAAATGACTTTTATAAACTATACTCTTTTTAAGAGCATCATAGTAAAGTAGTAGTCTATACTACAGATAGTCGTAATGTTTCTATACTTTACTTGCGTCATTATGAGAAAAAAATACTTTAAAAAAGTTGCAAATACTATACATTCAGTTTACAGTTTGTTCTAGCAAATAAATATTAGGACTCTTTACAAAAATATCAATTGATTTGTATACACGTATTTACACCTTACCCTATCATTAAAACTCATGATTTTGAAGCTAAAAAACATGCTAAAGATCCTGAATTTTGCTTAAAAATTCTTTAAAATTTATAAAATTTCGATTTTTTAATAAAAATTGGTATCGATCAGAGCCTTGAGAATTCTTTTAAAATATGGAGAATTAATTATGACCCTAATTTAATAGCATTTGTTTCAATCAAATATGAAATTTTGAGTACCCATTTCCAGTTTTAGTTTCTGAAATTTGAATATGAAATGAGAAATTTTTGATTTATTTTGGATAGTTTATCATTTGCCAATTGAGTTGGTACATATTTAGTAGATAGGAACAGTTGGTAGGGTTTAATAATGATATTTACTATGTACCTAGAAAAGGCAAAATTCAATAAAGTACTCGTATATATCTACCTACATACAGATTATTGAATCATATGAGTATTTTAATGGCTTCGGATCGGACTGATACTACGTACTTACATGTATTCTATGTATAATTAATCTATCTGATTGAATAGTAGAATTATTTTGAATTCGTAGAATCTTGACAAGGAGAAAGTTTACTTTCACCAAAAAACAAGTTGTAATGAGTCTATTGCCTTTTACATTCCCTACCAAATCCCATATTATACAGCGAATATATTTCAGCTCTTATTTAGAAAAAAAAGCGAAACGAAAAAAACTTTCAATTCTGTTTTTACAATTGTACTATTAGGGTACTACTACTACTAAAGTATTCTATCTCATGTATTCTTATGGGCAGATCTGAACTTGTCTGATATCTTACACTGTAATTTATTTCTTTTTCAAATATAATGGTAGAAAGTTTGTTTTCCCTTTAACTACAGTCTACATAGTATACTTACTGTATTTTTACGTATCTAATACTATGCTTATCGAGATAGTCAGTTGAACAAGATATTTTGCAAACTTGTATTTTTTGCTAGAATTCTCATACCTAATATTATATAGTGAGTATACTGTACAGATATGAGTATATGGGGAAAATGCCTATCTAAGTTAGAGTAAGTTGTAAATTTACATGTAAAATTAGTTATACAAGTAGTTTGGAAACTCAAAACCTACTCTTGACTTGAAATGCTCAACTTTTTATAATTAAGTATATAAAATGTCCTTAATTTAAGACTTTTTAAGTACCCTACTACTATAACTGCACTATTATACTCCTTTTAAATGAATAATAATTTGTAGCTATAAAGTTTTTGCAAATATTTCGACTCTCATTCTCATTGTGAGATTTTTTAAACCTAGCCAAATCCTCTATTATTAAATCAATTTCTTAAGAGGTCTCAAAAAGTTAATTTGAGATTAATTCTTCCAGATAGTAGTGGGTACTAATCTCATTTGGGTAATCTTGTTATTAGACTGCTTAGTTTAGTAATCTAGACTACTACCTATTTATACTAGTATCTATCTTATACTAGTACATTATAGTAGTAGTAAGTAGTACTAGTAATCTCTAATCTTGTTAATGCAGGATAAATAGAGAAATAATAAAAAGTTCTCGTAGCAAAAAGTTTTTCATTTTATGAGTATCAAAACTTGAAATCTCAAGTCACTTGTACTATATAGCTAGAAGATTATGATCTTGTAAAAAAATATTTTACATCAAATTTAATAACTTGTAAGTAAAAGGATACACGAGTCAGCAATTTCCAATTTATACTAAATATCTCAAAACCTTCAAAATCTCAGAAAAAGGCCCATAAAATACTCTTTTACTTACAGTTAGGTATATGTAACAGTCAGTGTTTTTATAAAACTAAAGCTAGATTTTAAGAAAGATATGAGATGACTTGTTATTAAAATAAATCAAATTTTTAATATATCAGTATTAAATGTCAAAAAATGAGACTAATTTAAAGATCCGGACATTGATTGAATTAGAAGTAGTTAGAGAGAAAGAAAATGATCATCTTGTATGAATTTTATGCTTGATTTGAACTTTCAACTTGATTTATTACGATATATTAAATTCTTTGAAATAGTCATGAAAAAATCTAAAAAGGTTTTTCTAGTAGAACTAGGACTAGTACCCAAGAACTAGTACTAGTACATTAAGTATCTCAATTTTATATACATGTCTTTTATAAATTCAAAATTCAAGGCCCTGCTGAATATCTTGAGAGGAAGGTAAAAGTCTTGTAATTCTGGAAATCCGGATCCAAAAACTAAGATTTAAATCCAAAATCTTTTCTTGGCTTCATAATACTACCTAGTAGTTAGTAGTACTACATGATAATAGATAATATGAGAATTGAGAATGGTGGAAATGGTAAGCTCATATCCATATCAAATAGTTGTAGAATTTGTGAATAGTCAGAATACTGATAGTACCTATACTACTGAATAAGATGTATAATAGAATGGTAGAAAAGGGGTGGAATATAATAAAGTAAGGGAAAAAAGGAGAACATGAAACTCAAAAGAAAAGAAAGAAAGAAATGTTCAGTGAGTATACTATAGTATTTATTATGGTGAAAGTAGGAGAAAGTAGAAATAGGAAAAATAGATGGTTAAGTAGAGTAGAAAAGGAAGGAAATTCGATAAAATTGATTATTTCTTTCTGAAATAACTCAATAAGGGATTGCATAAGACCTTATCTAACACACTGATCAAATCTAGTTTGGAACAATAACTAGTTATGCACAAACTATAAAAACTTGCTAGGATAGATAGCTAAGGTACTTAAAATTATCTCGGATAAGTATCCGAGATATCAGCAATTTTTTGATTATCTAAAAAAGAACAACAAAGGGTTTACATGGATAGGGTTTAAGGACACTTTTGTGGACAAAAAAATGTCAAAAAAATTAAAAAAAATTTACTCGATAGTCTATATTATTCAAGATACTTTATCACTCATACTCATATTAGTAGATAAAATGATCTTAGAATTTTGACATTAATTGATAATCATTTCCTTATTTTTAGCTCTGAAAAATTCGATTATCTAAACATGATCCAAGTTTTCAGAACTGAATTCTTTGAATATGTCAATAAAATTCAGCTTTAAACTTTAGCTTTAGATTTTTCTTATAAAATTGAGGTTTTTTCAGAGCTGAATTAACCTTAAATGTGATCCGAGACTCAAAATTTTTGGATTTCTGACATGATCAATCATTTAAAGCCCAAATCTCTCAAAATCGGGGTTTCCACAGCAAATTTTGCCAATTTGAATTTCTATGCCTGTAAATACCTTTATAATTATTTTTAGATTACTCTGAAGCTTGTAATTTAACAAAATTTTGAAGATAATTTTGAAGATTTTGAAGATTTTAAAAATGATATTTTTAGCATTTGGCAATTGAGAAATTTGTTCTAAATCTTAGATCTCAAAATATGGTGATAATTTATTATTATATTTGTGAACCTTTCCATGAAAAAAATTGTACGAGAGACAAAGAGAAATGATATAATACGAGATAAAGATAAATTGACAGACAAAAGTTTCTTTTCCTACTACTGTTGTATATACTTACACTATAAGCAATTCTAAATCCTACTTTTATATTTATAGTTAATGAAGAGCCAGCCAGCTAAAGAGAACAAAAAGAGAAAAAACAAAAACAAACTCGACTATCTATCAAAATTAAAGTCTTCAAAAGAATAACATTAAAACCTACTTTCAGAGACCTAAATATAAATATCATTATTTCCTTCCAAAAGATCCAAAATAGAATTGATACTATTAGCAGTACTATATTATGAATTTGAAATTTTATATAATTAAAAAAAGCCTAAAGCTCTAGTAGAATATCGATAAACAAACTAGAGAATAATTTGGGTATTTGAATTACCTATGGACTATGGATTTAGATAGATTGAATTTCCATTATAATTTGGATTTGGGCATTTGAGCATAAGCAAAATCTATCAATCATTTTGTAAAATAATGAAAAATTTAATTAGCTGATATTTTATCCATAGTAGGCCTAACATAATAGGCCTACTATGGATAGTTGAAACAAAGTATAATGTCTGTAGCTTATATGACAAAAATTTATTTTGGCCATGAACTTTGAGAATGAAATATATTTTGTTTTTAAATTTTTTCTGAGAGAAATTGCGAGACAAAGTTGCGTCTACTACTGTTCGTAGTACTGATACTGATAGAGCTAAAAATCTTTTTTAAATGAGAACAGCAAAATGATATATGAATTCACATTTATATACATATAGTTTTACGCTTGGCTAAACTGATCAAAAATATACTTATACGATCATAGGAGTAGTAGTAATAGTACCTATAGTATGTCTTTTATTTCGTTGTATTTTTAAAATTTAGCTCGCTTTCATTCAATAATCTATATACAAAGTAATAGTGCAAAAAGATCAAAGAGTTTCCCAAATATTCCAATATTTCTCAATATTCCAATATTTCAATAAGAAATATTCCAATATTTCTCAAAAAACGTGCAAAAAGCGCAAAAATATTGATCATTTGAAGTTTAAAAGTTCTTAAACTTTAGGTCAAAATCTAAAAAACTGAGGATTTATAAACTCAAAATAATCTATAATTAAATGTAATCTATTGGTTTTTAGCCAAAAGTTTTAAAGTCATACATTGGACTTTATAGCAAAATTAGATTCACTTTTCTCTAAAGTTCCAAAACTCAGTTCATAGTATCCAACTACAGATTACTTTAATAACTATTGAAATTAAGGCAATTTTAAAATTTTAACAAAATTGATAATGCGAGCTTTTGGGTTTTTTTTCCTGTTTTTTTGTGTAGAATTTTGAAAGGGTTCCTAAGCACAAGATATTTCAGAATCACATTCACATTGAGAAACATCAGTTAGTATTAAAGTTCTATTCCATTTCATGAGACGATACGATACGAAACGTTAGTACACATGAACATGCATGAGAACTTAAAAAAACAAGTTCAAAATGCACAAACACATACAGGGATTCAGACAATAGAGAAAAAAGTTTCAAATGGAATACTCTACTAAAGTAAAGTAATGCAATGCATTACATTATAGTATCGGAGAAAGCATCGGAGAAAGCAGAGAAAGCAGTATAATGGGCTTAATAAGGAGAAAAGAAATACTTCTGTCCATGTTTCTTTTCATATATTATTATATTATAGCTACTTTTTTGTATTTATAATACCTTGGCCTGATTTTTATTTTTCAAAGACTTTTGAACCAGTCACTTTACTTATTCAATAACCAATTCAAAATTGACACCATTTTTCCTTATTTGAAGAAAAAGTTAGCCAAATATTTTAGACAAACATCTAACTATCCTCATATGTATATGATCACTAGTGCAAAAATATCAAATATTCTCAAGTACCTACCTACCTAAAAATTACAAAATATATCGAAAATTTGCAAATTCCTAAAGATCTTAATTCTAGCAAATTCAATTTCCTGAAATTTCAGCCCAATGAAATACTCATAAATTTTGGCAAAAATTCACTTTATTAACGTAAAGTTGCTATTTTTTGAGACTATCTGTATTCCAGTATACGAGTAGAAGTATCTTGAAAAGTGAGAACTTTTAATTTGATATCTGTAAATGCATTTTGACTCTTTCTGATGAATAGTGTTAAGGTGCGTATGATAAGTAGGGTAAACCCTTGAAAATTTTTTAAAACAAATAAAATAAAGACATTTCTCCAGGGTATGTTTCACATTTTTTCCACATAATACTAGTACCCAGGGTATACTAGGGTATACTATAGTCTATAGTATGTATTTTATTTATTTAAAAAGTCTCATTCTCATGCTCAGTCAGATGTTTACCCCGATAAAAAGTTAATTTTGTCAAATATAGAGCTTTTGTCGTGCACTACTTATATCTGTACTTATAAGTATTCCAACTATGATCTCATATGAATATTTACATTTAACTTTTTTTTTCTCAAAGTCAATTGAGAATGCAATACCCCAGAGCGTTTGAAGTTTTTATTTATATGTCAAGGACATAAATTGGCCAAAAAAGTACTCATGTTTTCCTTTATTTCTCTCTCTTTCTCTCAAAAATCTTTCAGTTCTCACACAAAGGGATAAGTTTTTATGATTATTTTCTATTTCTTAGAAATTTCTCAAAAGTCAACAAGAAGGAGACAATGTTCAAAAACAATTACTTTAAATATAAAAAGGAAAGAGAGAGAAATCGTGCCAAAAAGACTTGGTAAAACATATTTTAACCAAATTGTTTCCTTTTTTGAGAAAAATATCAAACCCCTCAAGTACTATAGTAGTTCTACTACTCTATTTTGAAAATTTTAGCATATTTGCACAAAAATATCTCGAGATCTTTGATCAAGTCATGAATCGTAAGATCTCAATTTTTATTTTATTTTTATTTCAAGTCTATTCAATTTGAGAAAATTGTAAATTGTAAAATGTCAAGTAGGTCATAATATGGTAATCCTGGTATTTATGGATCTCACACTACTACCGATATAGTATAGGTACTTATTCAAATTCAAGATATTAAATTTTAGAATCTTTTGGAATTTTCCAATACACTTAAGTAACTTAAGTAGTACCTATCTGTAGTACTAGTATAAGAGATCCTAATACTTGTGATTGTGAATGATCGTAAATTCATAAGTACTTATGACTTATGGTATGACATTCAATTTCAATGGGAAGAGAAGTCATTCAGACTCTGAAAATGAGAATCGGAAATATTTTTAAAATGTTGAAAAAATTTCAATTTATTTAATACATTATGATATTGGTACTACTTCTACTATACAGTAGGGTAGGTACTACTATATTTACTCAGATATTTGGAAAATTCAGAATTTTTTTTGGTTTCGAGATTTTTTTTTAGAAGATTAGATATCTAACCCTTATTGCTTTGGCTTTTATATCCTGCTGTACTAATATAGTAATACTAGTAGTAATAGGGATAGAAGAGATCAATTTGATGTCAAAGGATCTATATACGAGTATCGTAAGTATTAGTACGATACGAGGGTAAAAAATAGAAAATATCTTGATGAAAGAAAGTAGGTAAAAAATTGAGGTTATAAAACTCTAAAGGGATCTTTTATACTTATCCTCAAACCATTATAGTACCTAGTAGGTACTACCTACTACTGATAGTACTAGTATTATCCTTTTTTCTTTTCTACTAGACTTATTTATATTATAGGATAGTACACCTTAAAAAACTGTCATTGAAAGTATTATGTCCCTACTTTCTGTAGAATAAAATTAGAGTAGACAGAAATAGAAAAATAGTCTTTATCTCAACTTTCATATTTTGACGAAATAATCCTACATTTCAGTTGTGAAATTGACAAAATTTCACAGTATGGATTTTACAGTATGTAGTACTATCGATACTAGGACAATTGTTCGAAATGAAAAGTGTCATAAATTTGGAAATACATATTAAAGAATGAGAGAAAAGATGTCATTTTTTGACTTTAAAAATTCTAGTAGATATACCTATGCAGTATCGAAGCGCCTAATTGCTAAATATTTCTCCAAATTTTGTCCAAACTATATTTTTATTTTAGGTGTTTACTCTAACTACTCGTATAGTGTATTCAAATTTTGAAGTAAATATTTTGAATCTGAAATCTATTTAGATATAGGATTAGTTAGATAACAGTTTAATACCTCAAAATTTGATATCAAGAATGTCTCAATTAAAATGTAGACTTGAAAAAATGGAATAAGATTGTGCTATAAATCATAAAATTTGATTGAGAATTTCACAAGCTAATATTAAGACTAAAAGAATGTGGATCAGGATAAGACTTGAATATAAGGATTAAGTATTTCACTTTATTTTATTTTATACTTTTGGCTATTGCTTTTAAGCTTTATGAAATAAAATAAAATGGTGTGATAACCTAAGCTGGTAAGTCCAAAAAAGTTAAATCCTTAATCTCGATCCCTATATCAGTACTTATACCATATAGCCTATAGTACCATTCTGCCCTGACTGTCCTGAGTTCTCAGTTTTTTGCTGACAAGTCAGATATTAAAGTTTTATTAGTCTTTTGAGGACTAACTATGAGAGCTAAGGATAAGCTCAATTTCGTCACCACAATTAACTTGAAAGGTTAGTTTTTATCCTCGAAAAACTGTAAGAAATGAGTTATATAAAATTAAATACTATTGTTATTCTCATCATAAGACTTTACTTTATTCTAGTACTAGAACTAGTACCTAGTAATTCAGTATTAGGATTTTGATCATGTTTTATATAGGACCAATTGCAAACATGCAGACTTTTTGAAAACTTCCAATTTGTTTTCCAAAATCCAAATCCAACCCTTTCAACTTAATTAAAGTTGAATTCTAACAAATTTTTCCTTTTGTGTAAACTTTTCTATAACTTGCTTGTAGGTACTACTATACTACTCTAGTAACTAGTAGTACTTACAAGTATCTCCTAAGTCTTTCAAAAGTCCAAATATTTTCTATGTAAAGAAACTGAAAGCTCTTTTTGAGTCATAAAATGAAAAACTTTTTTAAGGATTATTCATGTTCTTGAATTTTATTTTTATGATTCTGTAGAAAACTCGTTTAATTAGCTATTGTACTAGGACCTACCTACTTATAAATATTCTTATGAATGATTTGAAAATAAGGAATTATAAATGTCACGATCTAACAGTACATTAGTATACGGAGTAGTACTAGTAAGTTTTATAGGATCTAAAAAACTCAAGTTCTTGAGAGACAATTTAAGCTAGGGAATTGAGAAAAGGTTTACTTTTGAATTTGATGAAATAAAAGGAATTGGATAGATTTTATTCCATTTAATAGTAGACACTATACTGATATTACTAGTAGGGTACTTATACTACTGTTACTATCAATTGTAGGAGTAGGGTATTTATAGGGACTTTAGATGGAAAGGGTAGATTTGTTACATTTGTCTTTTGTAAAAGTCAAAGTTCGAAAAATCCTGAGCTGTCATCAAGTCAAGGTTTCTAACCTTAAACCTATACAAAAGTACTGATATATCTACCCATTTATTTATACACCCTACTATACATATATCAGTAGGTATGATAATAGATTGGATAAAATTCAAAATCAACTGATAAATATCAAGTTATTTATCCGACTTACATTCATATCTATTTACAAATCAAATCATTTTATACATAATATCTCAATCAGTACCTACTACAAGATTTTGCGATATAGGGTACTCTAATCATTACTATTAGAATTAAGCTCATTTTAAAACTGGAATTTTTACTTTAAAGTAAAAATTGGCAAGAGTTTCATGCAAATCCTGCTTGAAATGTAATCAATTTTATCCAAAATTCGAATTCTTTCAGATTCGCAATTTCAAGTCTAAAAGTTTATCGATAAATGTAGGTACCTACTAAACGAGTACAAAATATCCAAATTTTAGCTAATTTATAGAAAATTATGAATATTTTCTTTAATACCTTGTATTAAATACTTGATAATGAGATATTAAGCTTTAACTTTTTACTACTTTTTAGTAATTAGGATCCTTTTTAGGTACTTAAGTAAGTATCAAATGAAGTAGAAATTTTGAAATTTTTCTCAAAATGGGTGATTTCCAGCATTATCCAAGTACTTTAAGGGTTCATTAAATGTGCTCAAATAAGCTGGGAAAACCTTTTAGAAGGATGTTCAATGTGCAATTTTGTAATAACTTTATAGGATAATTAGGGTGTGAATTTAAACTCAAGTATTAATTTAAAATTTAAGAATTTAAGAGTTTTGGCCATTAAGGCAAATGAAGCTCGTAAGAATTATTATTATAGAGCTGGTGAAATGACTTTCATTATCCCAATAGACTCCCCATACTCTATCCAAATAATAAGTTTTTATCATAATTCTCCAACTTTCCTCTTTAAAATGCTACTTAAAACAGTGACTCAATCCTACCTAGTATGTAATAGTGCTAATACTATAGTAGTACTAGTACAATGTGCGAAAAACGAGTTTTTAAGTAGAATAAAACACGATTTATTATTAATAATCCTCATATCTTGAACTACAAGGATATTTCAAGGACTTCAAGGAAAAATTGAGAGCAAAATACTACTGTATAGGTAGGTACTACTATTTAACCAATTTAGTAAAAAAATATTTTTTTGCGAATTTGTACTACTGAAGCAGAAAAAAATTTGGACCAAGATATGCCTACTAGCTTTACCAAACTTAATCCTACATTATTTCTCTATTTTTTTCTAGTATAAGTACCTATATTCTAGGTACTAGCTATATTTTTGAAAAATCTGACCATGAATCTGATCATGAGTTCAAATTTGTAAAAATTTAAGCTTCTATTTCCTATACTTGGGTCTGATATGAGATATGAGATTAGATACTTGACAAAAATTTATATTTAGCTTATCGTTAAAAATATTCGTATTCTGAAATTCTAAAGTTTTTTTTTCTACGAAAACCACAAATCCCTTCTAAAGATAAGTACCTACCTATGTATATTTTGCATTTAAAATGTATTGAATTTAAAACTTTTTTTCTTGAGGAAAACATTGAGCTCTAAATATCGAAGTAAATAAGCCGGGATTTACGATTCACGATTTAACTTTTTTCATAGAAAATGTATTTGAATAATAGCTCAAAATCTACATGTGCTTTGCACATGTTCGAATGACAAAATATCAAAAAAAAAAATTTGGAGCAAGAATTTTACAATCTTTTGATAGTATTTTAGAATTTCTAGTTTAGAAGCTTGCTATTAGGCTTTAGGACTGTTAAATTTTCGACTAAAGAAATTACAATCTGCTAAATTTTTGAGATTTTGAGATCATTTCGAGTTTTTTGCAGGTTTGTATCTAGAGCCTAGAATTGATAAAATTTTTAGAAATATTTGAAGTAGGTACCTATCAGCAAGTACTTAGATACCTATGTTTACTACCTATCTATTTTGAAAAATATTTTTGCAAATGATCCAATTTAGGTAACTAATATTTGGTACTGATATCTTTTTACATCGACTAAATAACCGAGTTCTGAGCCTTTACTATGTATAAGTATAGTGAATAGGCATATTGAATTCAATAACTTGTTTACATTTTTATTCAAGTTGAATAAATTTAAGCACGCACAAACTTCAACCTCAAGTAAAATTCAAAGAGAAATGAACGATTAAGCATAAATGACTGTGTTGGAAAACTTAGATTTCTGAGAAACTTTTTCATTTGATATTTCTAAAAAGTATTAGATACTTTACTTTAGTAGGTATTATATAGCTAATATGCTTTCTACATGGTAGTAAGTATGTAGGTACTGATTCTGAGTGTATACAGTAACCTTAACTGGTACAGCAGAAAGTGATTTTTTGTTTGCAAAAGGGCGTAGTTGAAGATTGAGATTATTTGAAAAAAAAAGAAGAAGGTTCATTTTGAAAGATCGAGACGAAACGAAAAGGATTGAAATCTTTCTTTCGTCGAAAAGGATGAAAATCGACTGCTTACTAGAGCGACAAGACACTTAGATTATTGTAAAGTATACAGGGTTTCCCAAGTATAACTACTCGTCAAATCTTGCAAAAATTCATAATATTTTTATATTTTTAGTCTCAAATAAGTTCTAATTTTGCGAAATTTTGCAAATTATAACAAAATACAGATATTGTAGTGTCTTCATTGCATATTAATGCCTAAAATTTGTGTAAAAGCAACTTTCAAATAACCGCCCTGCGTCAGAAAACCCTCAAAATTTTACCACATTTTTATTTTTTAACATTTTTAAGGATTTTGCTATGCTTTTTTTCAAAATGCCGAGCATCAAATACCTTAAAGGGATCTTCAAATGTTCATTTTAATCAAAATTTAGCAGAAAATTTAGCTCTCTGAGCCTTACTTTTTGTAGTACTTTGTATATTTATAAATATAAGTTTCACAAAATATCCTTTATGAGCTCAAGCATATTACCTACTTACCTTCCAATATTAGGTAGAAATGATCCTACTTAATACAAGTGGTGAAAGAAAGGTAATGGAATAAATAGAGTGAAAGTACCAGATACAGTTTCTACTTAAAATGAGGATTATTTCTGCGAAATTTTGGCAAAATCTCCATTACAAAGTCCCTTATAAAGTCTTTACCTATCTATATCCTTCTAGTACTCATACCTACTAATAAGTAGGATACTAGAAGTTTAAGTAGCAGAATTAAATCTATTATCAAAAGTTAAATTTAAAGCAAAAGCTACAATTTCAATAATTCTATAGCTCTAATAAATGTACTTTGAAATTTAATGTAAAAAATTTTCAAACCTGCAAAATGTGAAACACTGACTAGAACTTCTAGAACCATTTTGATACTTTTTCAAAAATATTTTTCAACTTTACAATTCACTTTTATTTTATATGTATTATATAGTAGTATAGGTATAAATATCACTATTTTTAAAGGAGATGTCCGGTTTACTCGTATAAGGCTTGAGGATTAAGTGCGAGAATACTGTAGCAAAAAATATACTTTATAGGTAAGGCAAAAAGTGTTTTTTTTTCTACAAATTTGATCAGTTTTGGTCAATTTTTGTGTGGATTTTTCCAACTCTTTGGGATCTCTGGCTCTGGGAACAATTTATCCTCCAAGCTAAATTATATGACTTCGATTTGGGATTTAATAAAACACACTTTATTGGTAACAGATTTCCTGTTGATCCAAAATTTACTTGAGGGAATAGTTCTTATGAATATTTGATAGTTTTTTATGCAATCTGTACAGTACTCGTAGTAGTAGCTTTAAGGGTTATTTATTCATAGGGATATTTATCCAAAAGAAAATAGTTTCAAAAATAAGAAATTTTGCCCACTCTTGAAATTCTTGGCAAAAAGGCAAGTGCTCAAAATATACTGTATGGATAAAGTACAGATACTTGAAATCTTGAAATTTTGAAGTTCTTGAAATTTCAAGTTCTTGAATTACTTTGGGTATCTTTTTTTACTATGTCGATATCCACAGCCAACTTTTTCAAGTTCTAGTTCTTCAAATCTTGATACTGTTACTGTTATTTCTTATTTGATATTTATTTATATTCATTTTTACCAGACTTTTTTCATACTACCTAGTACAATACCCATGTATAGTACTATACTGTATCACTAGGCTTTTTATACTTGTATTTCTATTGATGAAAGTTTTTTCCCACAAAAAAAAGCACCAAGAGACTTTTATACAACCATAGTCTGTACTTGTGTGTAAAGATCTTTTATTTTATTTTATTCTACAAAAGTTGCACAATATTCAGACAACAAACTTTCAATACCCTAGTATACTGTAGGTATTTCTGCAGCACAAAGTTACAAATTTCAACAGTTCATTCATCCTGACAATTTTTTTCAAAAAATATTTGAGTCGAACCTTTATATCTTCTGTAGGTACTTTACTGATATTTGCACATTAGATTTACTTTAGGATTTTTTTCTTAGAAAAAAAAACTAACTTGCCTTCCGGCTCAAATGTCTCAAATGCCAACTTTTTTCTTACTTTTTTTGCGAAATGTCTCAATCTTAAAAATTTTGAAATCGAATCCCTGACTGTATTAGGTAAGTAAGTAGGTATTTTGTTCAACTTACTTATTTTTGACAATTTTAAGTGAAAAGTGAGACGAGGGAAATCTCGACTTTACATACTAATGTAGAATCTAGAGTAGTAGTAGAAACATTAGCATTTTATTGAGTAGCTCTTAGGGACTTACTTAAAATTTTAAAATTATTCAGTTTAAATTTCAACTAGATATTACTGTAGTACTGTATTACTAGTACTGTTTTTAAAATCACCTTCACTTCTTGATACTGATAGCTTAGATCTTTTATCTCCAAACTCAAAGCTGGAAAATTTCGAGTTTCTCAACTACGAGTATCTTCTTGTCTTGGGCTTAGAATGTAAGTACTACATTTGCCATTAAGATCTCAAAAAAGATCAAACGAAATTCGCAGGGTTGGTCTTTTGTCGAAGTACCTAGTACTGATATAGTAGGTTTTCTTTAAGAAGTTGAAATTTCTCACCAAGTTGATTTTGAGACACTACCTACTTTTTTGACTTGTTTTAAATATTTATTTTTCCAGTGTCCACTACAGTATCAATCTCTTTCCAAACTTTCAAACTTTCAAGATTTCTTGGATTTTTTTTGGATTTTTGTCAGCTCTTAAATTATAAATGAATCAAATTGTCAAATTGTCAAATACTTAGCCCTCTTTTAAAAGATACTTTACAAATTGTACAATTGACAAAAAGGGGGGTGATTTGGGAAATTGAATTTGCACACATTTGTTGGAAATTTTGATGAGATTTATTTGGAGTTTGGTTGAGAACTGCGAGATAAATTCGATTTTCTACCCGGTTTCTACCCTCTCTGACTTTACTGATACTAGTACATACGAGTACCCTAGTGTTTCTACCATGGTTTACCATGGGCTAAAATTGCATATTATAGTATAGTTTTAGCTCTGCTCTGGTAGAAAGCCCGCTTGCCCCGCCAGATTTTGGCGGCTTCTTATGGCCAACAAAATACAAGCAGAACCATATATGTAGGATAATGAAATAATAAAAGGAGAAAAGTGGTGGAAAGTAGCATGCGCTTATTGTACATGTACAGTTCCAGAATTCTCTCAAGTCTATTTGAAAAATATATTTAAAAGCTTTTCTACTTGTATTTATGAAGCTACCTACATACATTTTAGAAGGTATTACTTACATGTATGTTGATTTCCTTTCAATTCTATGGTTCACATTTTCAAAGCAAAAGTAGGTAAGGTAAGTACCCTACCTACCTATTTTACTAATACCTATGTAAGTATTATTATTATTTAATATTATTATGTGAAATTGGAGAAAGCATTAATGCTACTCGTACCAACAACCCTTTTTCATTTTAAACTATCAAATTATACCTTTTATAGCACAATATACTATTATTATAGTAAGAGCCCACTTTGAGTTTTTGAGTTTTTTTGAGTGAGTTTAATATAAATTTGTTGTGCTTCAAGAGCTGTGCAAATATCCTCTTGTGATCTTGACTGACTTTGACATTTCATATTTTACTTTTTAACTTTTGCTCAAATATTAAATAGGTACTATGCAGAATTCTTTGTACTTAATATGCATAAATATTAGCTATTGCTTTGACATACAAGGCAGGCAGAGTAGGTAATTTGAACTGCTTGTTTGGCTTTCTCTAAACGCAAATTTGGCAAAAAAAATCTTGAATTTTCGACATAAAACAACCTAGGTTTGGATCTACCTTGATATTCTATCTAAGGTAGGTACAAAAAAGATACCTACATATCTAAATGAGAATTTTTTTTTCAATTTTGGGGGTAACTACTTGAACTAAAAACTTGAAATGTTGGCTACCTATGTCATGTCGGCTACTTTTAAAATATCAAAAAAAATTTATTCTGATTTTGTACATAAATAGAAAATAGCATGATGGGTTTTGCCTAAACACTTATAATTTCGGTTAGATATGATTGGTTTAGTACCTACTTACTAGGTTTATAAGGTTTTCAAATCATGGATTTTTACCCTATAAGCTATGGTATACCAGTATGTCCCAATACTAGTACTGTGGATATTGTTAAAATACATTTGAATTTTGAACAATAAATGAGGAAACTTTGGTTTTTTTTTTTTACTTTTTACTTTTTCGAATTTCACAAGGTAATCTAGTTAAAAAATTTTGAACTGAGAATTCCATCAAGAACTCTTAAAAAAACTGAGATATTCGTGCAGAGTTTTTAACTTCTTTTCTTTCAAAATATTTCTTCAAAATTATGTGAAAATGCCCATATGGTTCAATTCTATCGTCTATGATCTATGAGAATAGCATAATAAACCTTATGTATGGAACTACAAGTACTGGCAGTACAACTGTACCAAATAATTGTGTTTTTTTTGTGCAAAAAGTGAAATCTTTTGAAAGTAGAACACGAATATGAAACATATGAAAAGTAATTCCATTTTGATTTTCGTATAAATTTCTATAAACCCTTGAATTTGAAATTGGTTTTTCTATAGATCACTTGATATACCTTAGCAAGTATAGTAGGGTACGCTATCTAAAGTAGGTACTTATATTTAGTGGTATTTTAAATACAATTTTGAAATATTTCAATTTCTGAAAAACCCTTTAAACTCTCATATACCTACTATAGTCTAGTATTGTAAATACCGAATACCTATATATTGAAGTTGGCTTTAATAGCTTGAAGCATAGAATGCAGAAAATATTGGTTTTGGTTTCCTCTGCAAAATATCAAAAATATTTTATACTTACATAATAGAATAGAATATTTAAAGGTCATGTGAAGTAGACTCGAATGAATTGTAGTATTTTCAACTATGTACAAGTCAGTAGGGCATACTGTATGGTACTTGGACAGTATATAGAGAGCTACACTTTAAGTAAATACATATTTACATTTAAATCCCATGTTGTCTATCAAAATCATAAAGATCAAATAAATTCGAAAATACCTATGTGTATATATGATACTCTCATTTCTTTTTTGACTTATAATTTTCCAGCCGAGCGAACTCGATCCTCTTGTTTTATACAATCTCCAATATATGTATGTACTTGATACTACTACGATATTTCCTATTAGTTGTTTTTGATAGAAAGTCAATTTTTTGATATTTTTCAAAAGTATCTAGGTACAGTACTAGATAAATAGATACTAGGTAGATAAATTTTGAAGGTATTTTAACGTGATTTGAATTCTAAAAAGCACTCGTATTTCATAGAGAAAACATAAACATAAAATTCTAATTGGAGATATCGGCATCAGCCTTTTTGCAAAAATACAGTTTAATCAGGATATCTGAATAGGACAGTCTTTCAGATAATTTTGATTTGTTGTACTAGAAGTACCTATATATTATACCTTGATAACTTCCATTGAAGGTTTTAAAACAACTTTTGTCCGATTTTTTTCTCATTAGATATTTCTCAACCTAGATAGTTGTTTTTATTGAAAATGTTCATTTATAGCTTGATCTACTTACTTAAAAGACTTAAGTAAGTTAAGGCTCAATTACAAAATTAGATTTTTCCAAGATTTCAGAATCTACTAAGACACTAGGGTAAGTGTATCTTTGATGATTTTTTACTTTTTTAACCTATTTTTTGTCATTCTGAACTGATTAAACTAATTGATTTTAATAATTTAAACTTGCTCATTCTCATTGTAACCTTTTATACTTGCAATTACATAAGTAAATGCTAGCAGTATTACAATTGTATAAGTAAATTTAAAAAGAAAAATGGGATCAAATCGAGTTCGACTCGGCCTTTTTTAAAGCCCAGTTCTACTAACTAGAACTAAAGACAGTTTTTCGACCCATAATAAATTTTCCATTAAAGTCGCTTTTGTGAAAGTGAAATAAATCTTCCGGTTTTGGGTAAGAGATGTTGGCCAAGATAGTTACTTACTAGATACTGATACTACTGTTACTTGTGTATTAACTTAAATACATTTTTTTTTACATTGTAGGGTAGGTACTATCTATCTCCTAAGCACTAGTACATAGAAGATAGCGGTTTGTGCAATTGAATTTTTTCTGACCCATATTACTGCATAAGGAGAAAGGAGCCTTATCAAAACACCGAAAAAAGTATTTCGAATTTTTAAGCCGCTTTCTCCAAGACATTGGGTCTGACATAAAGAATTTATTTTTCGATTTTGACCTACCATTTACCATTTAGTAAATGCATTTAAGTACTAAATATTTTAGTTCATAAGTACTGCAAGGTATCTCAGGGCTGGGTAGTTTGTAGTCATTTTGACAGTAATAGAAAAGACAGTAGGTATGTACATATATTACTACATAGTGTATTATTATGTATTACCTAATATCATGTACTAGTCATGAATCGCATGTGAAGATACAAGTCTACGAGTAGAGTATGTATTGTATAGGGCTCTTTTAACCCCTTAAAATGAGGCTAAATGTTGGGACGAGGATAAGGAAATGTGTATTTAATCATTCAAGAAGAACTTGAAGGAAATTGCCATTTGGCATTCAAAGTCCTTTAAGTTCTTTAAGTAATTTTGCGCTTTTATAAATAAGGAAATCACCTTAAAATATCCAAAATCTAAGAATCAAACTCAAAGTATAAATAACTAGGGTACTTTATAAATAAGCTGTATAGGCACTTTTATGGTTAGAAAAATTGATACATAACAGATTTAGAACCCCGTAAATATTCTAGAAATCTGATTTTATCTCAAAATTATCTTAACATTAGTTAGTGGTCTGATTATAAGCTTGACAATGAGATATACAAACAAGTTTTTTTGATATGTAGCTCAAAATTACTTAAAAAGAAACTATCGTAAGATATAGAAAATGAGTACAGTATTGGTAGTCATTTAGGCAATTATTTTGCGTTTTTTGAGTTTTTTTTCTGATTTTAGTTGAAATACACTACTTGTGGCGTGGCCCTTAAAATTTGGAGTTTTTATTTACAAAAAGTAACTGTATTTACCTTTTAGGTAAAAGTACCTACATTCCTTGGCTCTATAAAATAGTATAAAATATAGTTAAATAGACCATTTTATCCATTTTCAAACGGCAAAGTAATATAAATCAATTTTCGCCTTCTGCCTCTCCTTATTTGCCAAGAACTTGAGTCGAGAAAAGACCCAAGCAATTTTAGCCCATAAGTTCAAATAGGCTGACATGCAAACTGGTAATTAGTTTTTGGAATTTTGTAGAAATTCGAAATTTCGAAATTTCCGTCCTCATTTATTTACTCGTAGTCAAAATCTTATTACTACATTATTTACCTATACGATTAGTACTATATAGGCTAATATGTTTATAAATAGACTGTAGTAATGAGGAAACAAAAAATTATTTACAAATTTGTCATTATTATCAAGAATTACAAGTCTTGTCACTTCATTCTCTAATAATCTTTAGTTTAAGGCACTTTATGACGTCAGACATGTCAGAAATTCAGAAAAGCTGAGGAATTTTTCATTTTTTATTGAAACTAATAAAGGAGCTATAAATACTTCTAGTAGTAGAGCTGTTTAAAGGTATTTCAAATTCAATGGAAGGAATTTAATTATTAAAATTGAATTTTATAAAGTCGAGAAAATTTCTCAATTTATAGACTTTTCAATCCTGATTGTCATTTTACCTATACATATATAACTAGGTACTTATTCATTTTACATTTAAAAAATTTAACTAAATTGTGATAAGACAGTAGGAAGTAGAAAAGGGGACAATGTAACTTCCTATCTGTAATACACAATCAAGAAGTCTTATCATATCTGGATTTGGATATTTCAGACCTCTAGACCAACTGAAAGAACTTCAAAAAACAGTCAAAATTTTGACCAGTTTACCTAACTAGATTGTACGAGTACAGTTTTGTAAACTTCTAGAATTCAAAAATTGAATTTTCAAAATTTAAAATATTTTAAACTTGTAGGCCTGAAAAGCTTAATCTGCGAAATTTTGCCAAAATTTTACAATTTTTAAAGATAATTCCAAATTTGACTTTCAAATATTAATCATGTAATAATAGTCATACTTAGAACCCCTTATGTTGTGTAACAATTCAATAAAATCTTATTTGAGAATTTTATTACAATTTGTACAGTTTTATGATTATTTGCTCCATTTGGTTTGTGAAACAAATTACAAATTTTCGTGTTATACTCATATGTTATAGTACCAATTATAGGTAGGTAGGGTACATTAAATCGCCCATTTAATAAATAGTAAAATTGACATTTATTTTCTCTCTATATGAAATCCCTTGTATTGAATACAAATGTTCCCAACTAATAGAAAATTAATTAATTTCTCGAGCAAATTTTGTGGATTTTTTGCATAACTTGCTTAATATAAGTATACTGGTACTAGTGTAGTACTGTAGTACAAAGTAGTATGATTAAATATTTAGGATATTTAGGCAGGATGTGTTTTTCCTATGAAATTAGATTCATATGTGAAGTACTACTAATAAGTACAGTGTTTGAAGTAAATATTTGTTTTCAAGTCTGAATGTGTTTACTCAATATGTGTAATTTATAGGCGTTAACGTCAAATACAGCAAGAGAATTAAATGTGTAAATTAAATGGTGTAATTAGGCTGAAACAGCAGGAAAGCATAATTTAATGGGCAAATGAACACGTAAAAACTTGCACAGTTATTCGAGTTACACAACTCAATTAATATTTCACATTTTATAAACGAAATGAACCTTCTTTTAAGTACTGACAAGCTGACACAAAAAACTATTTCGAATTTGAAAATTTACTGATATGAATCAACTTTTCCAAAAATGTCAAAAATCACACTTTTGAAGGTTCTGAAATATCAAGTATAGAAGCAAATATACTTTCAAAATCAAATATTCCTCAAATTTGGATTCTTCAAAAATATTTACTATAATATTTCATATCTAATCGTCAATCGTAATGTAGGCGTAGGTAATCTGCTTTTTATAAAATCTAAAGTTGGTTTCAATATAAGATTTGATTTTTTAGAAAATTTTTCTATGATAGATCAAACAAATGGTTCCCTAATAGATTTAATAGATTGAAATTATTGAAATGTCGATTTTAACGCATTTGAAATTTTACGAATACTTATATTTAGGTATACTCTGTGGTCCGTGGATAATCAAAATTTTGAGAAAAAATAATTTTTAACATTTTTCAATCGGACTTTTTCCAAATTTTGTGTAAATCCTTAGGCTTATGTATAGATTAGCATAGCTTGTGTATACCATGAATTGAATTGTGGTAAAAAATCGGGAGAAAAAGCAAATCTTATTTAAGTCTCGATTCTCGATAAGATCTAGAAGTTTTGAATTTGAATGAAATATAACTTTTTGATTCTACAGTCTACAGTACCAGTTCCAGTGTATTTTTATAAGAAACTTTCTCCTTATCTCTCTTATTCACAATTTTGCCAACAAATACAATACACTACTTAAATATTGTATCAAAAGTATCGTAGTAGGTACCCTACATATTTCTTATCATTTGAATTGTTCAAATAGATATACTTTACCTTCCAGTAATTCAGTACTACTATAGTACTAGTAAGTCTAATGCAATTCTTCGAAAAATACCTCAAGATTTAAGATTCGAAAGTTACCCAGCATAAGTCTGTAGAGAAACGGATTTCCGATTTCCTGAGACTTCAACTCATTCTCTCCTTCTCTACTTTCTTTGTATAATAAATCCATGTCTGTCTCATTTTAAGAATTTCTGAATTATATTCATGATAAAGTATAATAAGATAAGTACCTTTATACCTACTACAATATACTACAATATATGGGTATAATACAGTTACAGTTACAGTCACAGTTACAGTTACAGTACAATTGAATTTTATTTACAATTGAATGGGAAAAGAATGAGAAGAATCACACATGATTCAATAGAAATATTTATACATTTTTTTTCGACCAAAACCAAAAGAGTGAGATTACTCTGTCGCGTTTCTCACAATTTGAGATTTATACATTTTTTGAAACCTTCATACAGTTAGTACCTACCTACCATGGAATAAAATTCAGAACCTTTATTTACCTACCTACATATGTTCTATATCCAATGCAAAAATATCCCAGTATCAAAATGACTAATATTCTCTATATATATCACTTACTATCAATAGGTTCTCAATCAAAATTTCGAAATTTTGTGATAAACTCACAAACATATATTACATATTTGAACATATAAGGCTTATATATCACTAAAAGAAATTTTGAGCTATTATTGTCTAAAGTTTAATAATCTTTCAAGAAATTTTTTTGGACCATTTTGCACTCATCGTAGTGTATTGTATTGTACTATAATCTGATTTCCTGTAAAAAAAAACTTTGAAATAATCTGCTGATCTTGAGAAAGTACTTGAGAAAGTGCCTAATACTAATACATACTAAAAATCTATACTGTAATAGTAAGTAGTGCAAATTGAATAAGCCTCATTTATGGTTACTCTTTTAATAAAAGTGTAAAGCAGGTGCGAAAACAATGGAAATGCTATGCAAATACACATATAACTTCAAATAGTGCATATTTTTATTTTAGGTATAAGAAATAGAAGTACCTTCTTAAAATACCTAATTGAAAATTTTAACTCTCTTTCCTCATAACGAAGCAAAGGAAAATCTTTTTATCAAATTTGACAAAATTTCCAAACTTTAATCGCCATATGGAATATCATCTATCAGTAATTTTATTAAATACGCCTACATAACAGGATTAAGATTTTAAGGTTTTAGAACCTTGGAAAGCTAAATGGATAACTTATAGGTAGAATACAATCTACTGATAGGATAGGACAAAAAAAGTAGTTTTTGAATGTCAAATTCATCACTGTCTGATCCTAAGAAGAATAAGGGGTAAAATAAATAGTTTATTTTTTCCCAACATAATTCCAGATCAACTTGGGATAGTTTTATTTTTTGTTTTTAGAACTTTAAAGTGTCTTACTCCTTAGTACTTTGTAGTAGTAGCTAACTACTCGTAGGTAGGAGGTAAATTAATGTTTAAATCGAGTTTGAGTGTGTGTAGGTTTCTTTTGTCTTTTTGTAAAATATCTAAAATTTAGTTATGTATCTTTTAGTAGTAGTTTATGGTAAGGTAAAAGTACTAGTAAGTACTTGTACTACAGTAGTAGATAGTTTTGGATCTGGCTAGGTGGGTAAGTAAGTCGTCGAATCTGATCTCTTATACTTTGACTCTGATGTAATGTGCGGTTCTGTTTTTTCTTCTCCAATTTGTTCAGCTCGGCTGAGCTCTTTTTCTTCATTTCTTTGGAGGACTTCACAAAGTATCTATTTCCCTGACTTTCTTCTCTTTTATTAAACACAATTCCTACCAAATATCACCCTCTGTGAGATAACAGACCTCATTCACATCTCAAAATTTACAAAAAATTGGAAAATTCAACATTTTTTGCATATCTCATATCTAGAATTTTAAATTAGTACTTGGAATTAGTAAAATTCTGCAGAATTCTTTCGAATAAAATCTCAAATATTTGATTAAATTAACCTTTTATTGATGAGAATTCGAGAATTTGGGCAATTTTGGCAATTTTGACTACTTACTGTTTTCGTACAATTTTCTCCAGTTCTGTCACATTTTATGATTCAAGAAATACAAGAATCTATCAGTAGAGCCGAAATGAAGATTCGACTTTTTACAATTGAATCCAATACCTATCTTATACTTAAGTAAGTACCCTACCTATACTTTGGTACTTACTATTGGAAAAAGTTCTTTTTTCTCCGTTTCCTCATCTAAAAAGTATTGTTCAGGCAAAATACTACTAAAAAGTAGAATAGGAGATGACAAGTCTGACGAAAAAGTTTGGAAATTGTGAAACGGAAAGAACTTATGAGAGCTTAACTTTTTTTCTTGTTTTGTTTTTGTTTACAATTTATTTATTTTTTTCCCCTTCAAATACCCTTACAACTTACAACAGAACACAACAGATAATACACTAGTACCTAGTACCTAATACATAGTAACATAAGGAAATTGTCAACTTGAATTGTATACAAAAATTATAAATTGGTTTTACTCTAATCCCTACCTTGTATAGTATAGTACCTAGAAGTATACAATTTATAAGCCTTTGTTTTGTCAAAATTTACAAACAATTATCTAGATTAATTGATTTCGACCTCGTCTCATAAGCCTGGGAGCAATTTACTTGTATTCTAATCATAAAACAATTGCTGGTTTTTGGATCATTTATCAATATGCAATTTTATCAAAATTCAAAATTTATATTTTTGGGTTAATTTTGTCAAATATTTGAGTTCTACAAGTTTGAAGTTTCACATTATGTAACTACCTAGTAAATATTACATAATAGACAAAAATTTCATATTAAAATTCTGTCATTTTTTGCAAATTATATGGGATCCTACTATACTTTTTGATTTATTTTTAGGTTGCTCTTATGACCATTATGAAGTAATCGATTGGTTTAATAATCCATTTTTAACGATAAATGCCCATTCAAAATTGATATAATACCCTAATGCCTAATACTGTATGTAGTAGGTAGCGTAGTTTTACAAGTCTAGTAAAATTTAAGTCAAAATTAATGAGGAAATTTTGAATTGTATTTGAGCTGATAAATACTTGATTACTTGATATATTTCTTGGAAATTTTCAAAATATCTATAGGTAGTGTACTTGAAAACATACCTAAAGTATACTTATAGTTATAGACTTTTGCATTTTGTAATTTTGTATAAGTTTGCCTAATAGTCGATGATCGACTAGCTCAAAGGCTTTTGTCTTTTATTTTCCTTTTCAAAAGCTAATGAGTTATTATATTATCCATCGTCCTTTTATCTCACAATTTCCAACCATTAGATTTTGCATAAGTAATCGTACCTACACATATTAGTACTAGTATTTACAACGTACCTACTACTAGTACTATACTGTAGTATCAGTATTTGCAACGTAGTTTCATACAGATTAGAAATTTAAACCTCTTTTGTTTGACAAATATTTAAGTTGTAGATTTCGAAAATCACCTCAGGGTCCTCATTCATAACAAAGTACCCCAAAAGTATCAGTAGGTACTTTTTGTCCTGAGGCTCTTTTAATGAAAATAAAAAGTTTAAAGTATAACTTTTCTACTTGAAAAGTGTACTTTATTACTCGATGGGACTATCATTTTGGTGTTTATTTTATGGAGATGGGACTTTGGAGTTGTCTACATGCATAAATTTAAACTTTTTAAAAAGGATGAAACAGACTTTAACTTGTTTTGTAGTATCTGTTGTAATAAAGTGGCTCTTTATTACAAAATCTGAGTCAAGTAGTCCTTGCATAAATAAATATTTGACCAAGACCAAGTTTATTACCAAAATTTTGCAAAAATAAAAGTACCTACCTACTCTACTACTGATAGTGCCTACTATCCCTAGACTAGAAAGTTACATAAGGGATTATCACTTTTACTCTACTAGAGTATCTCTCGACTTTTAATCCCTTAAGGCAATATTATCTTGCAATTTTAATGACAAAGCTTTTCCATTATTTCAGATTTAAGCAAATATCTATATAGTACAGTACCCTACTCTACTATTTTTACCTATCTGCATCTACCCTACCTACTATTAAAGAATTAAACTGCCAAAGTAATTCAAATGACTAAAATTTGTCAAAAATTTTTGCTTGAAAGATTAGAGCGGGGTTTATTGAGTAGAATTATGTAAACAAATTCAATTTACAAAAAAATTTCATTAAGTAATTGTGACATCTGTTTGACCCGAAGGTTGACTTTTGATCCCAAAAATGAGGTAATTTCTGATGTATTCAAAGGTTTAATAATTAACCAAAGTGTATCTAGCTAATTAAATCTTAATTTAGTTAAAATTAAAGAAATTAGAAGATCTATAAAGTTAGTAAAGTACATACCATCAATTTTGAAATTTTGAAATGAGTCTAATTAAAATTACTCTAAAACCATAAAAGTTTCAAGTTTATTCATTGAAAAGTAATTTTTATCATCAAGATCGTATTTTAGAAAAGTACTTACAGTACATACTTATGTACATATAAGTAGGTATAATGTAATTGCGATATTTAAAGTTTAAAGATTAAATTTTATGCAAAAAAGAATTGAATTAAATTTAATTTTTTGAAAAAAAAGTTGAAAGTAAAAGTTTGTAGATACTGATCAGTAGTATGTGAAGTAGATAGATATAATTTGAGCTTAATTGGCCCAAGTTCCAATTAAAAATTTGTGCTACACTTGATCTTCCACAAGATCAGATAAGGATTACAAAATCCAAATCGAATCATCTCGATCTTGACTTTTTAAACTTTCTCAGAATATAATCATATGAAAATTTAATAATCCTCAAATTATACTTTCCTACTATTACATAGTATAAACTTATAACTTTTACATGATAGGAGTCAGTATCAGTAGATACTACTAGATACGAGTACATAGAATAGATACCTATTAGATACTTATAATAGTAGTAAAAGTTTACAATTTTAAACCATTAAAACTTTACTTTTCTAATCCTAAATTTAACTTTCTCTACAAAACTTTCCCCTTTTTTTAAATTTTCAATATCAAATTCAAGAAAGGGGGGGATAATAATGATCAAAGTTTGCATTTCAACAACTCACAATAAAATGAATACTTTATGTAATTTTTTACCTAATCTAATGACGGGCTTACATACTAGGTGCATTAGATACGGGTACTATAAAGGGTAAAGGTAAAGAAATAAGTCTTTTCGAAGGTCTTAGGATTAGACCTTTGAGCCCTGAATTATACAAAGAAATTCATGTAAATAATCTGAAAATTTTAGTGTTCTGGTTGAAATATTGAGTATCTTGTGAAAGATTTTGATTATTTCGGTCGAAACTCAAACGATTTTGGTCAAAATTTTATAATTTTTTTGGAAATTTTGATTGTTTTGACCGAAATCTAGAAATTCTATTGGCTTAAAACCCTCTGAAATGTTGTTCGTAGGGTACCTACTACCTACGAACAACCTCATAAAGCCTCATTAGTTTTCCACTACTAAAAGTACTACTTATATAGTTACATATAGTAACAGTAAAAGTACATTATAGTGAAATTCTACAAATTCTGTAAATAGACCGTTTTACCTTTACCCATACTTGTTCACATATTTTTGAAATATTTTTTAGAATTTAGGACATTAATAAATCTGCCATTTACAAAAAAAGTGATTTGTATTACTTTTTACAGTGTATTTTGAGACCACCCTGAGATCTTTGCAAACTCTCAAAACTCAAATCCGATTGAATTTAACAAAAAAAAGTCAATACAATATCTTGTGCCTAGTACCTATACATAGTATCTAAGTACATACTTACTACATACGAGTAGAATAATCTTATCAAGTTTCTAATGGTAAGTAGAAAGTTTGATTAAACTTAAAATAGCAGGTTATCAGAAAAAGTAAACACAAATGAATAAATAAAAAACTTTTTGACTTTTTATGTCTATCTAGTCTAGTCCTAGTCTATACTCTATACCATAAGCCTTATAATACGATAGTATGTATAATACTGACATGTAATTCCTACTCTAAAGTTAAATACAAACATAATAGTAAAAAAAAATCGACCCGAATCGAATTGAATTGAAAAGAGCTGCTGGAAAGTAGAATTCATTTCCTACTTTTACTATTTTCTTTACAGACTTTGACTTTTTTTAATCAAACGGGTAAGATATCTCGTGAAGAGTTGAGGATTTGAGACTTTTTTTTACTAAAATATCCTGGAGTATCTATTCGGTGTAATTTTTGGACCTCGCCAAACAGTCTAAATTCTAAATTAAATATTTTTAGATTTGTTCAATTTCAGTCTAAAATATTGAAAGTACCAACTACAATACTCGTAGATTACATTTTTTGACCAATATTTTAGCAAAAAATTTGCTTTCTACAAGACTGTAGAAATTTCGTTGTCAATTTAGGCCTTATTTGGCTGAGATTACTACCATAATTCCACAAAGTATCTAATTCTAAGAGTATTTTAAGTCCAATTATGCAAAAATGGTTAAAAAATTGGATTAAAATTTCTTTATAGATAGATGATGATAGTGATGAGTGATGATAATAAACTCAATTATAGTTTGAGAATTTTCCAGCTTTTTGAAAAAGTACCTTGGTAGATAGCGTTTTGTACAGTTCTATTCTATTCTATCAAGTAATTTGATTCTTCGAATCGAATATCCCCTATATAAGAATTTAGAATAACTCATAAATAAATAAATATTTTCGGCAACTTTTTTCTATCGAGTATCTAATACTTACTACAGTAAAGCAGAGTCCCGCTTAAACTAACGGACAA
>JAQIXA010000849.1:0-33177 GCA_034699045.1 Nanhermannia cf. coronata Gr-Ori-00579
TTTTGATTTTTTCCCATTTGATTAACATGGGGAACCCTTTAAGGGCCCCCTGACCCCAAGGAGTGGGGCAATCTGAATTTTTTTCGAGCATGCACAACTAGACCCTATGAGGGTCCTTCGTACCTAATTTGGTTAAAATCGGTCGAGTAGTTAACAGACAGACAGACGGACAAAGTGCAAACAAATTTGAATAGTAAATGCTTGCTTCGCTCGCACAAAAATAAGTAATATTCAGCATTTGTATGGCTAACTAAAGGCTTATGATTAATCATTTTATCTTTAGGTAATGCTAACCTGTATTTGTATTCAAATTTTAAAAATTATAACAAAAATCTGAAAACTTCCGAATCAAAATTTATCGCCTCAAAAGAACGATTTTATATTAAAAATTGATAACTGATAAAGGGAAATTTTGTAACCCTGAATCTGAATTCTGACTGAATTGTAAGTATCTAGATGTTTTGTTTTTCTTATTTTCACTTTCGACAAAATGACCATATTTATTTCTTCAACAAATGCTAAATTACATAATTTCTCTCGAGTTGTTTTGATAGTTTCCTCAAGTTACGAAGGAATTTAAAGAAATATTTTATTTCTGACGACAACCAGAGTGAACATAATGAATTATGTCATAAATTATCTTTGTGGTCGCAAAAACTCGTAGTCAAGAAAAGGATTGTATTATTATTATGAGTGACAAGTCATTGCCGACACACCAAATTATCCATGCTTCAAAAAATAATGCAAGATTTACCAATTTACCAGATTTTTAAGCTCTTTTTTCCACAAAAATAAAAGTTGGATTTATACTTATAGATAAAAAACTGGTTTTACAGATCCAACTATTATGAGCTTTATGATTTTCGTGTCTCTGTCTGAGTCTTTATGTTTACGAGTTATAAAAATATTTTTGCGAAAATGCCTATTTGCCCTATGACCTCTTTTTGTGGTGAATTTTTAGACTTACATTTTTGGGTTTATTGTTGTTGTGCGATCGAGGCGTCTTCAGGTCTGACATCTGATTTAAGTTTGACAAATTCTTTAGCAACTTCATCATTAGGTCTTTGAGCCAAAATTCGAAGAATTGTCCAGCCAGTTTCGTCCATTTGAATTCGTTTTCCAAGAGATAACCAACACGCACAGGAGCCCTGGAAAAAATAGAAAAAAAAATTTAATTACTGAATCGAATTGTAATTGTACACTTTTAATCGTGAAAGTAAGTATAAGTACAAGTATGAAAAAAATTATAATTCTAGCCATCTGCAGCTATTCGTAGAGATTCTCTCAATTTGAACAAGATCACGCAAAACTTTAATTAAATCGAGGATAATTCGAGGATTCGAAAACTCTTTGATATAATTGCATTTAAAATTTACGAGAACGAATCGACTACTTGTCTTGCATTTGTTCCTAATTCTTATGGTACATTATACTAGTATATTCTGTATCTATAATAATAATTCAACTGGAGCAGATTTTTTTAGAGTAAATTATACAACAGATCTAACTCGAGGCACCCGCCTCTTATCTTTATTAAAAAAAATTAGATTCTGGAAAACAAAAGTTGAAAACTCCTTTTGTTCTACATTGTATCAGTCGTAGGATTGAAATAAAGTCTCAAAAATCTCATAATTACCTCTTCAATTATCTAAATTCCAAATAATTAGAGCATTATTTAGGTACCTATCTTAATTTATGAATGCTACAAAAAATAAAGGAATCTAAATTAAGAAATATTGATGCAAAAATTCCGCTTTGACAAAATTACTTGGCGTTTTGGACAAATTTTTAAAACAGATAAATATTTAAAATGCTTTCTGATTTTATAAAATTATTTGGATTGTCAAAAAACATGCAAGTACCTAGTTTGAATAAAATTTTAACCAATTACACAAAGTACTACAGTATAGTATTATATGAATAACGAACTAACTTGAAGTAAAAAAATTTCATTAATTGCTCACGCTAAATCGTTCAAGGCATTTTCCTTATAGATTTATTATATTGGATATATTCAAAAGTCAATGGGTGAGAAAATCCTTATCTCTAAAGTACCTTTCTATATCTAAAGATTTCAAATGCTCAAATGTATGTTTGTACTTGGTACAAGAAATGTAGTTTTAAAGTAAATAGTCTTATAAATCCTCATGTTTAACTCACTAATTGACTGTTCATGCTTTGCAATCGTTTAAAATTGAATTTAGGAAAAGGTGATTTTATCGAAAACCACTTAATTAATTCATCAAGTTTCTTATCAGCTTACATATATACTAGTCAAAATATAAGCTTGTCCTATGATACTCGTATTTACAGACAGGTATAGTAGTAATACTTGTACTTGTACTATGCATGTATGACCATTTCCCACAATTCAAAGATTTACAATTTAGTAGGATATAGTTAAGCTATTTACTTTTGATCTATGGACCAGCAGAGTTCAAAGATATTTTATTTTTCCAGGTTTATGCCACTTTAAACCCAGTATACCTGCATCTAACCTTACCAACTGGTATACTATCAGTAATTCTAGTTATTTTATTTAATAATATTCTACTATACAAGTATAGGTAAGTACATCTCCAGCCAAGCATTTTGTAACCCTCACATTTGTATGTATAGTTTGTATTTGTTATGTACATAACCATTTAGACACCGGCTATGAGCCAGCGGGGTGAAGAACTCTCGATCAATTGATACCAAAGTCTCTGGAGTGTAAGTAAAATGTATAAGGGACACAAAAAGTTTTTTTTTGAGAAAAAAAAGTCTCCAGTTGGTTCTTTAAAAATAAAATAAAATAAAAAAAATATCAAGATATCCAGGTATTGCATAGTACCTTACTATTACTCGACTACTGGTACTATGCCTTAATACAGAAAAAGGACATGTTTACAACCACCTTCATTCTCAACGAACGTGTCCAAATGTCTCGCATTTAAATTTGAATTTGAGGAAGTTCAGCTAGTTCAGCTCCTGCAGTTTTACAATTTTTTGGGGAAAATATCACAAGCAAAAGTTACTCAATTTCCAAAAAATTTCGAAAAAACTTTATAGAAAACATTTTAAATTGAAAATATACTGCATCTATTTGACCTGACCAACTATTTCTAGGAAATTATCATAGATTATAATCACATAGAAAGCAAAACTTGTATCAATCTATAAATAGGTAGATTTTAGCTTAATTTCTGACTTGTAGGTACTAGCTTTTTAGTTACCCCATCCCTATTTTCAAAAGTATCAATCAGACAAGCATTTTTTTAAATTTTCCTCTTGAAAGTGATCCTTTTCTTGTGCCAGAATTGTGAATTGAGAGAACGAGAGAAAGACAAAGTCTTTACTTTTTATTACTTGAAAATACTGAATATTTTATAAAAATAAATTGTCTTGTTTGACGACAATATCTTAAAAGTGTATGACATACTTGTACTACTTTTAAGACTCTAGAAGTAGAGAAACTCTTAAAAAAATTTACAATTTACAATTGTTTCTTACCTGGTCTATAATATCCAGTAATTTCATGACAGCCACACCAACCACTCGATCCTCACGAGCAAAACAATAATCCTTGACGCAAATGTGAAGTTCGAAACAATCAAGGGATTCTTCATTCCCTGCGATGCTGCATAAATAAAAATATAATAAAAAAATTAAATTTATTTTCAAAACTCATATACATACATACATATCTACATTAGTATATGATTAAGCATGAGAGAATGATTTAAAATCATTCTTCCGAGGATTTATTAATCGTTTCTACATAGTATTATAAAAGTAGATTTTAGATCTAAACTTGAGATCCGAGATGAGAAAAAGTTGTAAAAAAATATAATTCTCTTTCTTTCAGCCCTTTTAATAGTTTCTCCACCCTTCAAAAATTCATATTTTTTGTTTTGTGAAGCCCTTTAAATAAGGCAGGGATTTATTAAACAAACTTTTGAGAAATCATCAATCAACTTCACTCATTATTAATTTGATTAATCAATTCAAAATTTCATATATGTAGGTATTTATGTATAAACATAGGGTACTTGTACTTTGTATAAAGAGATTTTTATCAATGGATTGTACTATTATGTAAGACAAATTACTCTATTCAAAATTCAAATCAAAGGGCATGTATTTGTCTAAATAAATTCTTGATTTTACTATTCTTATTAACCTTTAAGAACTATGGATAATAAGGTATTGGTACTTTGTATATGTAAAAAAGGCGTTGTTTTTATTATTTCAGCACTCTTTTAAGTTAATTCAAAAAGTCTATACATTGGCTTAGTAAGTATTTTATGGAGTGCCGTAAAAAGTGAAATATGTTTTGCCTCCAAAATCTCCATGTATCTGTGTATGAATTACATTCATTGCAAAAGTTTTTCCAGACTCCTAGACTAAAATCTACAGATAGATACTTCCAAAATTTTCTGTAAAAAGTAAGTCTTGTCGCGAAAAAAAAATCCTCGGCAATGGCAATAAAAAAGAATAATATGCTTAAAACATTAAGTTGTATTTTATTCTCTAATTTATGTTTCATTGTTACTCATATACTTTTATTTATTAGCTTAGTAGAACTTAAGTAGGGTGAAGATGCGAATCCGCCCTTCAACTTTCAACTTGAAACATACCCAAAATTTAAAAAAAAACTTCTCAGGGCAGCAAAGATTTTTTATGGTATTCTGTTCTGTATTTGTTGAAATAATTTAAATTAGACCAAGGGCTAAAGCAATTTTACGCATTATAAGTTGGAAAACTATATGCGTAAATTATACGCGTAAATTTGGACATTTTTCTAAAGTATCTAATATCTAATCTAATATCAAAATATCTCTATTCAAATAGTATCTATCCGTACTAATATTTGTATATATATGTGTATCTAGATCTAGATCTAGAGCTAATTTTAACTTACAAATGAAAGGTCTCATTGAATTTCGGTGATAAAGTTCCAGATTTCGATTTTGTAGCTTGTTTTCTTTTCTTGTCTGCCAAATGTGGTCCAATCAGATTGACTTCGACGTAAGGTCGGAAGGATCCCAAAATCGGCCATTTAATCTCATGGGCCATAATAACTAAAAACCAAAAAAATCATTAGATTGGGCAATTTTACTAGTAGTACTAGTCATTAACTTTTCCTTTCAATCCAAATTTCTGCTTAATTATAAATATAAAACGCAAGATTCGTTAAATTTATAAAATGCGTAAAAAGTATTTTATGAGAAAAATTCAGGAATGTGAACTTATTGACATTCTTTCAGCAACTCTTATACTTATATGTAGGTACATAAGATTTTATTCAAAAAGCCGAAGACCATGACTCGAATGTGGTCTGCTTAAATTCGAATAAAATTATCAAAATGGTAAGTGACTTTTGTTCAAATGAGTAGTCGATTGAGATTGAAATAAGGCTCTCGTTCGAGTCATTTTTTCTTGAGGACATTCAAATTGTCCTATTATCATTATTCTATACTGGTCATTAGATTTAAATTCAAATGTACGAGTATAGTTGAGAGTTAAGATTTCACAAATCTTATCTTATAACTACAACTCGCTGGGTAGCCAATTAGATTCATCACACATATTGGCTTTGAATATTTTTTGACTGGAATATGAGGAAAATGATCAAGACAAGTTTTAAAGTTGAAACTTGTCGTGACGACTTATAGTTAGGCTGTAGTACCAGTACATAGTAGTAAATGTCGGTAGTTTCGATTTCGATTCAAGAATTTTGAATAAGTTTGAACAGATTACTGTCATTGGGTAAATTAGAGAATATTATCCAAACTTTAGAGAAATCTTTTAAATGAAATTTTGCAAACTTTCGAAAATTTGTTTCCTGAAAAACTTTAAACTTTTCAAAATTTCAATCTTCAATTTTAGAATTTTATCATATTTGTTTAGTAGAGTAGAAAATTTTTCATCATAAAATCTGACCAATACAAATCATTGTTTTAAAAGAATATCTTCGGGTTATAATACTCGTAGGCTTTCTGACCTTTATAAGAGGTTTAAAATGCAAAGGATTGAAAGCCGAATATATCCTTTGAAATATTTAGAGAAAAAGCAATAATAGGTATTTGATTTAACGATAAGTATCCTACCTTAACCTAAGATATTTAGTGATTGATTTTGATAATATTGAAATATTTTTCAGAGGATCTCTTCGGCTTTTCAGAAATCCCATTAAAACCCGAAAGGTATTCTTTAGATTCTTTAGTGCTTGATTAAATGATCAAGTACAGAATACCAATAGTACAAGTTACTGGTACACATCACATCTGACTTGAACAAGTTACGTATACATACTGTACCTATAATATGTTTGACTTTTAGATATAAAGTCAACTAAAAAACCCCAAAGTGACAGTAGTAGGTTCATAACTTGTAGGGTAAAAAAAATATCTCGTTTTTCGGCTGCTCTGACTACTACTGACTTATTTATGCTCCCGCAGACACTGGAATTTGTCTAACAGTGGAAATTAAAATCGCCATTAAACTTGGTTTATATAATCATTATCATATTCATATTATCTCTATTATGTCCATAGTAGTAGTAGTAATTGTATACTGATACTTATATTGTAGTATAATAATGATGATGAGCTCAAATATAATACAAGTTACAACAATCAACAATCATTTTGCAACCTATACTTACACATGTACAAATGTAAGGAAACCTGTAAAGGATTGGCAATAAAGTCAAAATAATTGGCTTTATTTTTTCTACCAATAACTTTTGCTCTAGTCAGTCTTAATTTGAAAACCAATTGGAAAAAAACTTAAATCTTGAAACATTTGAGTTTAAATTGTATTTTGTTTTATGGAGAAATAGAATTTATTGGAAAAAGTATCAGTTTCCTTTAAGATTTTAAAACTCAAACTTGAAGCCTCAAATGGAAGCCACATTCTTTTACACATTTATTCCAATATAACTTGTCTTTTTTCAAAGATCATGAAGGAAATACAACTTTTTGGAGAAATTGACAGCCAAGTTTCCACTTTATTTACAAGCAGTATGTAGTAGGTAAGTATAAGATACTGTAGTTTAAAACTTTTGCAAAAAATAGTAGGAAAAGTTAATGTACTTTTGGATAGACTTTTGGGATTTTTTCTACTACAAGTTTACCTTTAGTTGTGACCTTATGTTCTCCAGTTCCTGGATGAGTAAACAGATCAACTTGTATGGAAATTTCACCAACAGAGCCTTCTTCCAAAGCTGAGAGATCTAAAAAAAAAGTTTTTGGGGAGAAAAAAGTTTAGACTTGTGATACTTTTTGTTTTTATTATTTACTAGAAAATAGCTAGGAAAACAGATACTTATTTACTAGTAAAATATCATGACAAAAATTCTAAAATTTCTAAAACACTACAAAAATATTACAATTAAATTTTAGGCTAGCACTCATGTACATGCCTTACAACTTACTAGGATGCTTAAACTACGGAGTAGAAATTAATTTCAAATTTTAAAACTTTTTTTAAAACTTTTTAACTTTATATGAAGCTATCTTATTAAAAGAGAACTTTCGAATATTTACGTACAGATATAATATTGAGCTTAAAGTTTACTAATTAGTATTAGGTACTTGTCTAAAGTTTTAATTACCTTAAATTAGTAAGCATAAGTCATTAGATTAGTAAATTAGTAAAGCCAGTTATTTTAGGAAAATATGAGCTTGACACAAACATATTTAGATGTTTTTATAAGGTTGTAAAAGGCGGCTGAATTGACACAAAATTTGATAAATTCCTTAAAATTATTTTAAGGATTAATATTTATCATAGGAAATTAATTATTAGATTAGGTTTAAAATTGGAACTTATATACTCGTAAGTATCAGTAGTAGTCTAAAATAGGTGAAAATAAGCAAAATTGCTAGGGTTTGTAATTAGGTAATATTAGATTAGGCCTTAAGGGGCTTATTTCAAAATTTGTTAAATTAAACGAAATATGAATTGATATTTTTTCAAAGGGGCAGTACATTAAGGATGTCCCAGGTTTGGGGGAGGGGGGGGGTATAGTGTGTCCCCTTCGGACATAGAGTATTGAAATTTGGGAAAATTTAAGGGCAAAGGGGAGGGGAGGGGATAAAAAATGCCAAAAATTTAGGGACATCCTTAATGTATGGCCCCTATTCTCTAATTTGGAATTTTCAACTACCTATTTAATTAACGATTTTCGCTTTCAATCAGACTATGTATTTTAGGATAAATTTCTTAATCTTACTACGATTAGACAATCCAGACACCTATAATTTAAAATTTAATTTAAATACCTACAAGTGCAATCTTTTTCAAAATATTGGGAAAAGTAAAATTTGTAGGTCGTAAATATGCTAAATATACTGATATACAAATCCGTATTAATTCTGCGAATTCATTACAGAGCATTAGTTAGAGAAAGCGACAGTTTAAGAGTTTATTATTTTTAGAGAGAAATGAAGCGATTTTGATTACCTTTCCTGGGAATATCTCTTGGTCTTCTGGGCTTGGGCTCGTCACCTCCCTCATCATCTTGTTCGAATGACAATTGACGAAGTTCGATCGTCTCTTTGTCGTTCAGCGGGACTAAAAAATGGGAGAAAGCGAGAAAAAAGAGACAATGACCATGAGAGATTTACCATAACCCAAAAACAAAACACAATTATAATTAATGAGAAAAATACATTTATTGAGAGATGAGTAGGTATGAATTAGCTTTATAGCAGGGTAAAGATCAAAAATAGTTTTATACCCTACCCAACCAAAACCAACACTTGCTTAAATTGCTTATCTTATAACAACTATAAACTAAAATTTCAAAATTTTGAATCGATACGATACATGTGTTATAGTGTAATTTGTTATATTTAGAACTTGTTTTAAACCAAATAATAAAAATTGTACTGAACTTTTCCTCGATATTACTCAAAAAGTTGTGTTTATTTGATGTGCTTTACTTTATTTAAGTAAGTCAAATAAACACAATTATTTTGACATTTTGGATAAAATCAATTAATTACTTACTTATTGAGATTGGTAATTAATAATTAATTAAGTTAAATTAGCATGAATTTGTGTATGGATTGCATTGTAGATAGATATGAGTGTTTAGTATTGAGCTATTCATTGTGTAATACAATAAATCTTACAACCTAATTCCTAATATTACTGATACTAGTATATGTATTTGTTTTGTAGTACCCTACCTATGTACCATATATGTATAAATTGTAGCAAATGAACAAACCTAAAAATTAAACAGATCTTAAATAGACAATTGACAGAAATGTCTCGTTTTCTAAACGTTAATGAAAATAGATGGCTATTTAGAAAAGACAAGATATCTTTTACTATCAGTATAATCCTACCCTATTTTATTACATATAGTCACCTTCTTAAAATTAAATTGGCCTTTAAATTGTGGCTAAGAAAATAGTAATAGTCCAAAAAATCGATTGTCAATAATGTATGGTAGTCTCACATATTTTATCCCTAAGTCTTACATACAAATAAGTACTTATATGTACCTAAATACATAGTATCAGTACTTACAATTGGTAATACATAAACCAACACAAAAACACTTGGAATAAGACAAAAAGTAGATAATAAAGAGTGAGAAAGAGTGACTTGAACTAGATTAAAGGTCTTGGGAATTCGAATTCGAAAAATAGGAAGAAAAAAATGTCAAGAGCCCACCCAAAATACTATCTTGAATGTATGTATAGAGATTAAGGGAAACTTCAAGTTTTCAAGTTTCTGATGCACTTTTCATGTCAACTGCTTTAGAAAATCGTGAAAAACTCGAGTAGTCAAATATATTTTCATTTAGATTCCATTTACTTGCTACTACCCTAGGAATCCTCAGGATCTTTTCAGTATTTGCTATTTCCAATTCCATTCATTTCTTTACTTAATATTTTACAAGTATTTCACCCTCGATTGGAGTTTGAATGAGTAATGATAAGATTTTCGATTAAAATTGAAATTGACTCGGGGGCAATTTATCTAAAATGGAAATTGAACATTTTGTCAAATCCAAATTTTTTTCAAATGTTATTTAAACCGAACAGTATTAAAGGACTTGTAAAAAGAATTTTTAAATCTGATTTTTAGTTTTGATGGAGCTGGTTATAAATATTTTTTAGTTATTTTTATATACCTACCTACTACAAATATGAAATTTTGACAGGGTTTGGTATTTTTGATTGTTTTAGGAATAAAAATCGACTCGATTTCGGAACTAATAATGATCAAATTAATTTCAAGATCCAAGTATAGGTAAATACTTGAGAATTTGAGAACTTCTAGATGAATATAAAATGAAAAGTAATAAGGGGCTTCATTTCATGTCATCAATAAATGCTTAAAAAGAGGCTACTTAAGGTTGAAATAGAGGGCTGAACTATTGTAATCTTTTCAATAAAATTGGAAGTGAAGACTGAAATTGTTGACAGAAGGCACATGTCCTCTACGAGTACTTTCAAGGTAATTTCACCCTTCAATAATTTCTCTGAATACTCTACAGGAATAGGTAGATAAGTTGAGGATTTTCAAACCCTGATTTTCAATTTTCAATATCGGGATCAAGTATGACACTTATTTACCATAATCTGAATCTTTTCGAATTTTATATTTTGGACAAAGGCCTAATAACACATGTCAAGTAGTAGGTACTAGTATATACATAAGTATGTACCAGTACCATTATAAAGTAGCATATGTGAGCTAGACAAAGTACTTACATAAAATAAAATGTTACAAAAATGAAAATATCATTTACAACAATTACTATAAAATAAATAGCCAATACTTGTACTATAATATTCATGCCCTTTCCTACTTAACTTAATGTGTCTATTTCCTTTTTTCATTTTAATATAACAATGGCCCCTAACATATGTAACACACAATACAATTCACATAATACTGGTACTTATGACAATGACAATGGTTTCCAGAAATTTTTTTTGACCCCATAACCTAAAGCTACAAAAAATAATGCAATCAACACGCATGAAACGAGCTTTCATTTCATTACTCATATTCATATTCATAATCATTTACATGGACAATAAACTTTCATGCTTAAAATCCTAAAAAAATAATAATTTGAAAGTTATAGTCAAAGGCCAAAGCCTTATGTAGGTACTATACTATGTAATGTAATCATTAGAAATCTTTAGGGTCAATATAAAATACAAAGAGTATGCAAAATACTCATTTTTTAAATGAAATTCTTGTCATTTCTCTCATATAATTTGAATAAAATGTAGGTTTTTTCTTTTACAGAATAATTTACAAAAGGTCCTTGTCACCAAGAATTGTACTTTCTACAAGTACGAGTCGTGTGTCAGATTCAATTGCAGTTTTACTATCGAGTAATGGTAAAACTTAGGCATTTTATGTGACAAAATGTAAGAAATATAGGGGTAGAATTTTCTTTCGAGTATTACTACTGTTAAATGTGCCTAAGGTTTGACTTGGACGTGGACTTGAAAACTTGAAAAGTTGAAAAACAAGGATAATGACAATTTAAAAAGTAAATATTGTCTTTAGAAAAAGAGTTATTACTTTAGGATAATGATTTATAGATACATTTTGAAATCTCTGGTCGAAATTATTCTGAATCTGAACTGAAGGCACCTAGGTGCAGTAAATACGAGTAGTAAATATGCAAATAAATCCTGTATTTCAAAACTGTTACTAAAATATTTAGAGCTTTTGTGATTACTCGCAGAATTATGATCAGATTTCTGATAAAAATTTTCCTAAAATATGTTTTGTTGGTGTGTTTTTAAGCATCTTTAATTTTAAAGCTTTTTTACTGACAAAATTTGGGTCACAAACGAATATAAAGACATATAACATAAGGATAGTTAGTACAAGCAATTAATATGTTTAAAAATTGAATAAAAGCTTCATGTTCAAAGTAGGTAGTAATGGTACCCTACTCTAAATCTGACTATTTGAATAATTATGAGTTGTTAAGTGTTATGTAATGAATATGTATTTTATGTAAACTCCTATCAAAATTCATCGAGTTTAAATTTGATAATTAAAAAGTTTGGTTTTCCTTATTCCTAAATAGTAGATATGCAAGTGTGCGTGGTTGGATTGAAGTTTTGGTTCTTTTATAAAGTTTAAATATGCTAATTTGTAAAAATTTGAAAAAATTTCTGTACCTTGTGATGTTTGTGATGATACAAAGGTCTTGATGAGAGTATCAGTCGTCTGTGTGTATAGTGAGAGGGCATATCTGAGTGATGCCAATTCAGCTGATTTCTCCAAGAAACTTTTCTTGAGTCCATTGCCTCCAGCATGAAAATATTGTTTGATTGTGTCGGTAGCTACATCTAATACTGCACATTGCCTGGGTGTTAAATTCTTTTCCAGTTCCTGTAAAATTTAAAAAATTCAAGAATTGCACAATTATAAGAATTATATTATACTTACCATTACACCACTCAAAGCCGTCTTGACATCTGAGGATTTGGCCATGTGATTCTTGAATATCCTGGACATATCTTCGATTTTGGCGTTTGCCGCTAGATTCTTGACATTTTCTGAGACATTCTTCATAATCATCTGTATTATGAAAATAAATACAATAAAGCTATTAAAATTACATTACCTATATCTGGTTTTAGAAAAGTAAAGGAAATGATATTTTAAGTTAAATAAATAGTAACACACAATAGTAGTTATCTATGGTATATTTACAAAACAAGAATATTCCCCAGAAAAAATATCAAAAAATTGAGTTTTTAAATATCTGTAAATCTTTGGAAAGTTTAAAAACTTAAAATCCGAATTTTTTTAGAAATTAAATATTTTTGCAAATTCTAAAATTTTAGATTCATCTAGATCCTTCATTTGTAATTTTTTTTTTTCAATTTCAATTTCAATATCTGCGCTAATGACAATTAACTATCGAAAAGGAGATTCAAAAAACCTATACTTTACACAGGTATATAAACCTGTACTGTAATCATGTGTCATTTAATAAATAAAAATTCTTTGAGCACCCTCATTCTACAGTTATTTATTTTATTTTCAACCCTTTCGGATCTCATGTCCGTTTTTTCCAAGTCCCCCAAAAATCCTCAAAGAAAATATCCGGATAGTTAAAAGTCAAAAAAAGGGCCACACATTGCGGGAATCCCATTAAAATAAAAATAAAAATGTGAACCTTCAACCCCTATTACATAAATACATCACTGCTACATCCATTTAAGGACATTTTTTGAATAATTTACAAGTACAATTTGAAAAAACATGACCTAGGGCATGAATTTCATTCACTTTCTCTCATGCATTGTACTAGAATAGGTACTTACAGTACCCATATAGAAGTAAAGGTTAAAAGTTAAAATATCTAAAGATAAATAAATTCTACTTCCTCATGTCAGCTACTTGATTATTCTATCGGTAACAAAATATTTCTTAACTTTGGACTTGAGTAAAGGTAAAGGGCAAGTGCTTTTCAAAATTTGAAAACGAAAACATCTGCGGCCCTACTACGAAATTTTTACACAAAAATTTCAATAACCCTTAGATAAATCAGGAAGGTAGGGAAAATGTCAAAAAAGTACTATTGTTCTAAAAAAATTTAAATTTTTTTGATCAAAATTTATAAGCTTACACTCTTGTCGGTGATAGGCGGGAGTACGACAGACTTCTCGAGAGCCCTCATGACAATCTTCCATAGTTCTTTTAATAGCCGTTTAAGTACGGTCTTTTCACATGATTGTGCATAGAGAGATAGGGAACCTGTAATAAATACAAAAATAATCAGAAATTGTAATAGACAAAAAAAACTAAAAGTATACATAAGATAAAGATCAATATTATAATTATTTCATTCCAATCCTTAAAGTCAGGTTCCAACTTCCAACCCTTAAATAAAATGTAGGGGTATATTTCCAAAACCTTTTCTATATACCTACCTACAGATTCTTATACTTAAGCATGTAAGAAAAGAATCCCCTTCTGGTGAAAAATGAGCCTGTCAATGAAGAATGTCCTCATCTTACTACTATATACTACCTACTACTACTGGAACTTTTAATGTCCTTAGTAGTGAATCTAAACCGCCAAAGCTAAATATTACATACTATCCTATCTAAGTACATAATCGGATATAAACCTAGACAATTTTAAGACAATTTTATGTATATAGTTCAATAATATTTTAAATATATTATAAGATTGAAGCCAGCAAATACTCACGATCAATCAGTAGCATTTTAAAACTAAATTTTGAACTTGGAAAACAGAACTTGTCGATTTTAAAGTCGTTTTAAAATTTCTATTTTTTAAGGTTTTATATTCAAATCTATGAGTTCTTGCAGTATAGCTTGGAAACATATTTATAAATTTGTACCTATCTTTCCTATTAAAAAAATTCACCAAATTCTGTATCAGTATAATAGTATACGAGATTATGTCCAAGTGGGTACTTAAAGTAGGTAAGTACTTTAGTTTTCAATATGAGAATTTTTGATTTTATGTATGTTTTTTATATCCAAATATTCTAATTTTATGACCGGCCCATCGATACACTTGAATCGATGTGTGGATTTTTAGAAAATTTAAATTAAATGAGAAAATATCAATCTAGGTGTACCAGATGTTTACTTTTTAAGTATTTATTTCAATCTATGTACATAGATAATAAAATTGTTATATCATCAAAGAAAATGAGCCGAATACTTCGGTTTTACTTGTATTGTTATTTATTCTGTAGTAGTACCAAGTACACTAGTAAGGTAGACGTAGAATAACAATTTTTTTTCAGCTACTTAAGGCTGTTTTTCTGGTTCTTTAAATGTCCTTCTAGTCTTAACCTAAGTTTTATTTAGATCTACAATACATACGTCTATATTATATTATTATTTTATGGTAGTAAAATAGTGCCTATATACTGCTACTGGTACTATTACTGTAGCTGTAAGTTGGTTCATAGAAATTGAAATTATTTTCTAGAAAATACTAGAAAGAGTTGGCCAAAGTTTTTCCAAAGTCACTTAAAAGAAGCTATTAAAACTTAAGGAAAGATTTATTGACAAGCTCTCTTTGAATTGTAATTTTTGCAAATGTGAATTTATACATAGTTATACATTGTCTTTCAGAAGTAAGAAACATCCCATAATTTGAAATTTTAAAATTAATTTAAAATTGGCTTTCTGGGAACGATATAGCTTCCAGAACCTTCATAAAAATTTGTATCTCCCTATTATCAGTAACTACTACTCGTATCTATGTTAAAAGGAAATTTTTTGATATAATCTGAAATACTGATACTGATTCACTTTTGAAAGCTGATGTATAAGTATGCAAAAACTTTTCTAACCATTTACCCAGATAAATATACTAAAAAAAAGTGCTATGAACTTTGCGCAAAATGGCTTATTTATGCATTTTAAGCACTTTGGAATGACGAATCCCTAACTTGAGAACATAAAAACTTGATATTATTTTTACAAAAAAATGAGTAAAAAAATGAGCCTACAATTTTTTACCAACTTTCAAAAGATTTCGACTAGTTACTTTTCCTAAGATATCTAACCCTTATGGTTGGTATTTGATCTTTGATTTAAGACAGAACTTTTTTTTGGACAAAAAAGTCTCCCGTGTAGTGTGAAATAGGTATTTCTGTCTTATAAAGATTATGAAAAATGGTTGGAATTTGAACCTGTTGTTGGTACGAGCATAAAAAAAATTCAAAGTTTTTAAATATTTTTTACCATCTAGCAGATCCATAAGGGGTCGAAGGACATCGTCAGCTTCTGCATTGATTTGGTTCCTCACGGCTGGCTGAGATAAGTTAACCTGCCCTTGACCCTTCACATTGACTAATAAGTCACCTAGTTCTCTCACACTTTGAGTAATCCTCATCTCCAAACTGTGAAAAAAATAAATATTTTTATACTTACAACTACCTTAGTTAGGTATTAATATGTAGGTAGGTATATGGATAAACCACAAAAAGTAAAATAAATAACAGCTCATCAATCAAGGGCACATAAGGCCCTTGTACAGATACTAGTATTTATACACTTTGGTAAACTATTTGGACCTTATGTGTATGATTAAAAAGAAACAAAAAAAACACCCTTCAAGACTTCAAATGTTAAAAATGAACTCTTTATTTTACACTTTGCCTAACTATTTGGGGCTTATGCTTATGTGTTGTGTGTGTATTTAAGTAAATTCCTCAGTAAAGGTATGTTAGTCATACATTTCATATTTTAATGAATACCCAAAACATTCAGGTTCGTTCGGGACAAACTCAAACTGCTCATTTCATCAAGTCAAAAATAGTCAAAAAGCAAAATCGATTAATAAAAAAAATTCAATTCCGATTTTGTACAAAATTCTAATTTTTGTCTTTTTAAATTTTTTTTTAGATTGATCGTAGGCGCAATCGCCTCTGTAGTAGTAGTCAATATTCAATATAATATTAGGTAGGGTTACATATATATGTATTTGTAAAAGCAAAATAAGTCAAAATAATTTGTAATGGTTTATTTTGGGGCTTTTTATGTACCTACTTTTGGTACCTACTTTTATTCTTGATAGGAGATACTTATTTTTATTTTAGTTCTTTTTTATATTTTGAGAATTTCCATTGGACCAAATGACAATTTACCCAATTGAGAGATTCAGTAATTGAGAACTATCCGTGTGTTTTTAAGAAAAAATATTCCAAATTTTCCGACACAGACATGGGATGGGAAAACAGAGGATTCAACCCCTTAGCCTAGTCATTACATCTCTATATGTAGGTACTTATAGTAGTAGAAGATAGTTACTTCATTAGTAAGCTTAACTTTTATTTAATGCTTTAAAGTCATGCTCGTGTTCCCAAAACCACAATTTTTTCTTTACTGACCAACCCCCATTATTTTAAAAATGACCTTATTTAATCATTACTGACAATGTCTTTATTCTACTAATGTCCCTTTTTATTTACTCGTACAAGAGCTCAATTTTTTCTTAAAGTATTCTTTTTTTTATTATTTCCGACTCTCATTTAAGGGCTCACTTTTATACTTTTCTTAATGTTCTTAATAGAGTTTATCGCTTAGAGGTATGGTACTTAAGTCTTGAAGGGTATCAGTAAAAGGAAATTTTCATAATTTCATTTAGGTATTATGTAGTAGGGTACCTTTTACTAAATAGGATTGCTAAATCGTCTAATACTGAATTCAATGATTGTTGAAGCTCTTTAAGTATATTGGCCGCATCTTCTTCCAGTTTTTCTCCACCCATTGCCTCAAATAATTTCTCTAATTGTACTCTTAATTGTTGTATATTGTTCATTAAAATGCAAGCCTAAAATTTCAAAATAAAATTGTCATAATTTTGCAAAAAATGATCGTATTTAAAGATTCTTACGATTCTTTCGTCTTTCATAAAATCCGGAAATTCCTTAGTCTCAATGTCAGCATAGGCGAGTAATACCTTGAAAATTTCAAATTTTTAGAAATTTTTTAAATTTTTTAATAAGAGTAGGTAAGTACATACTTTAACAATAGTTTTGGCAAATCTCTTCATATATCTTTTCCAGATATCAGGATCAGGACATTCCAGTTTCGACACGACATCAAAGCATTGAGTAAGTTGAGTAAAAACATCCACGACTGATACTGAGAAAAGTGCATGCTCTGTACTTTTTTGAAACTAAAAATTTAAAGAATTGGTGTTAGTGATAGGTAATCTTGATATAATGATAGAATTAAGCTCGAATTTCGATTTTTCTTTTAATTTAAATGATAATAGAGGTAAGTATTTTATCTTTAGACTTAGGTATAAGGTATTAGCCCCACCCAGTGTTTAGGGAAAACATGGAAATAGATTTATAACCCTTCAAGGAGAACCCTTTTGTTCATTAATTAGCCAAATTAATGACACTCCTATATTTTATTTACTATCTCCTTGTCCATGTGTAATAGATCAAATGAAGTAGGTAATTGAAATAGGAGACTTGATCTATCTATAATCTAGTACAGTAAACAGTAGCAAAAGACAATAGATACTTAAGTATCTGTAGTACTGATATTACCCTACTTTGATAGGGTACTTATAACGGGAATTTTCAAAATTAAATTATACAATTTAGGTTCACTAAAGATCTACCAAATCTCCCCCTTTTTCTTTAATTACACCAGCAATCATCACATAAACATTAGAAAAAATTCTATCTATTAAGATCCCATTGAGGAAATGCAAATAATCATGTTCAATTAAAAGAGACTATAAAACTTTATAAGCACAATTTGAATACCTACTTTTTTGTTAATTACACACTAGTCTTTATATTATGTAAAATTTAGACTTGAGATTTGCATCAAGAAGGCTTAGATAGTCTTAAAAAGTTAAAAATTACTATTTTTATTTGATAAAATAAAAATTAATGAAATGGAATTTCCACATTTATCGAATTTCGATCAGCTTGAGAAAGCATTTTATAGCAGTATAAATTTCAATTTTAACTATCAAATATCAAAGGGTTTACAATTAGATTCATTTTTAAGATTTTTTACACTTTTTGAGAATCAAATTGAGGACTTGAAATATAAAACAAAAACGCCTTTTTAATCCTTAGCTTGGGTAGGATACTTTATTCTTTATTTGAACAGGTCATGTAAAGTTGAAAGAAAGTAAATTTTTTAAACATATTTGAGATTAACCCTTAGTCGCTAATAAGCAATAAAACTTGCTTTTAAATTTCAATTTAGTTTTAAGGGGTAAGCTTTATAGTTTTTAAGTATTAGATATAATCTAGTACTGTTAGGTTACAAGTATCAGTAGTTGAATTGAACAAAAGTATAATTTAAAATTTTCCAGTCTATTTTATAGACTTTCCGAAAGGGATTATCATTATTTTTATATGATATATAAGCTCAACTGATACTACTATGTAGTTGTAACTAGCCGGCCATTAGTCAAAAGAAAATGTTTCAAATTTAAAAATTCAACAGACCTATCCTTCCAACTTAAAACAGTGATAGTGTAGAATAGGAATCAAAAAGGAAAGACTAATATTTTAATCTACATGCCGATCTTTTCAAGTCAACTTTTGAGAAATTCAGAGTACCTACATATTACATAGTAGTAGGTAAGTTTTTAAAAAAAGCTAAAAATTTAAGGTCTTATGAAAGCTGTAGATACAGAGTAAGACAAGACAATAAAGATTAATTATTCGAATTACAAGTAAAAAGATACAATGTTAGTAACAAATTTATGACATTTCAAAGTCAGCTCTGGCTTTGATTAGAGAATGCAATTTTACAGTTACCGGTAATTTTAGGCAGTAATTTTAGGTAAGCAGTTTCGTTTATCAGAGCCTCAGATAAACGAAAATTCAACAGTATGTGCTTATAAATTGAGATCAAAATATGGGTTTTCAGAGCTGATTTCCAGTTTATCTGTAAAAATGGACGTTTATCTGTAGGAATAAAAATTCGAAATTTTTAATTCCAATTCCAATCAGTTTTTTAAATGAATTTTTTGGGTAATTTTATTTTATGTAGATTAACATCGAAATATTTACTAGAAATTATTTTGTATCTATTTCTTATCAAAAATTGAAATACTCCCTAGATTCAGATTGTTTAAAAAATTTCGGAATTATTGAAGAAAATTTTTCTGACCTTTAGAAATCATTGCTTGTTACATACATAAGGGTTAAGAATAGTATCATAATAATTCGTGTGTGAACATTATATCTTTTTTATAATACGGGGGTTTAGATTTCATTAGCTAAGGTGAAGAACGAGATTTTTTTCAAGATTTCCCATTTGTGGACAGGAAAGCATCAAAATCAACAAGCTTAGCTTTGAAAAACTCAAAAGGTAATTTAAACCCAGTCAGAGACACTACTACTATCCTGTCCTGACTTTTATTTTCTAAATCTACTAATCTAGTTCACAAGAAACGAAAAATTTGAAATTCTATGAGCTTAATTCCAGTCCTTAAAAACATCGTTTGAGTAAGTACCCCGTCTTTTTTATCTCTCTTAAAGGCACCGTGTAAATATTCGAGTGATACATCGTCATTTTCATTGAGCCATTGCATAACAAACGGTTCGAACCATCTGAAATTATAAAAATACATTAAAATGGTCCAAATACTCAAGTCAAAATTGTCAATTATTACTCGAAAAAAGATGATTAAAAGCTTTGATTAGAGGTTTAGTATGAATTTGATTAATGATAAAAATGAATTAAAGGATATTTGACAAAAACTTGAAACTTTTTACTAGGACTAGATTTAAGAAATAATTGAAGGATATACGCTTGTTTAAGAACCCTTAATAATTTCAAGTCCTTTGTAAGTATTAGTAAGGTATTAGTGCTAAAGACCTCACACAAAGCTCCTATTCAAACTCTTATTTAGAATAATTGTAAGTATATAGTAAGAATATATTTTCTTCAGGGTCTTACGCAGGATATTCAGGCACTGATCCTTTGTAAGGTGGAACTTCTTTGACATAATTATTGTACAACCATTTGACTTTAAAGTGGAGATTCATATAAGCTGAGGATTTGCAATTTCTATGTTGTTCATGTTCTTCTAATGCATATTTCATATCCACTGCAAAAAGTGACCACATTGTAGCTGCAGATAACTAGAAAATGAAAATATTCATTAAATATTGATTAAAAGAGTAAATATAAATACATATACAGATATAATTTGTAAAACAAATTGTGAATAATACTAATACCTACATTTCGAACTCTTTTTGAACAAAATTTTCAATTTTTTAAGTAGATCTAGTAAATAGTAGGGTACCTACATAAAATTATAATTTAATTTATGATTACTAGGGTACTCTTACAAAACGAATTTTTGATCTAATAAAATGAAAATTTGAGCAAGTTCTTGGATAAAAATTTAATTTTGACTCAAATATAAGAAAGAAATGTTACATTCCCATTAGGGTTTTTAGAAAGAGAAACCTAAATCCTAAAAAATTGGGTTTTTTAAATAGGTATGTAATATATTCTGTAATTAAAAAATACAGCCACCTTAAGGTATAGGTAATGTTTTCCTATCTGGTTTACCTACCTACTACTTATCTATACAAAATAGCAAATACAGTAGACAAATGAATTAGGTAAATGCATAATTTACTCGAACGACAGTTTTAACGACATATACAAGTCCAATCTAATTGTATAGAAGTGTTTAATTGAGTTAAATACAGTATTGTTAGAGCTTGGAATATTTTAATAGAATTGTGTCTAAAATATCTGAATCTGCTGAGTACTGATGGTGAGTACCCTGAATCCTACCTAATCAATTTTTTTTAAATTACCTAGATAATTGTAATTGTAAGTATGGTAGTTATTTGACTATATCGAAAATAAGAAAAAGTTTCAATAAAAATTTATTTGTTTTGTGAGTTTGTCCTGTGCCACATTTAAATGACAGTGCCACCCAACTCTTGACATTTTGCTTTATTTATGGGACCTGGTATTTTCCTTTAATTCTGCAATACTTACATATACATATACTCGTATTATACAAAGCATTCTGTTTTACTATTAAAAGTATCTACTCGTAAACTCGCTCATTTGAGTATTCTATCCATAGCATAACTCGAGTTTGGCATGCGAGTTTGAGCTTAAGACTTAAGTATCTAGTTTTTTTTTTTACAAAACTAGAAATTCTTAATTTTCTTCACTAACAAGCTTCGATGATGATCATTTAGGAAAAAAATCCATTTGAAGGGGAGTTGTTCGTAAAAAAGTGAAATTTATTTGATACTCAAAACTCATTTGAGAAACATAAACTTCAATTTGTAATTTGTAATTTGCATAGCTCGATATGTAGAATTCAATTTTTGCATTTAAAAAAAAAGATTTTGTGTACCTGTCCTATATTTAATTCTTGAGGAAATTGATTGAGCACAGGTGCATAACTATTTCTATCCTCTTCTACAACTGAGACTATTAAGGCGATGAGTTTATGCCAGAAATCGAGACTAAAAATTGAAAAAAAATTGTTGAAATTAAGACATATGATGTAGTGGTAGTGGTGTTTATTTAAATATTTACTTTTCTAGACTTGGACCATTGTCATCAGGGTTTCTCTTAGCTTCACTAGGATCCACCTAAATTCAAGTAAATAATACACATTAATGCAATATACACATAAACACTATACAAGAGTATACAACATGATACATGTACAGTATAATAATGTATTAAAAATTTAAAAAATGATTTATCTCTCTAGCTTTAGGGAAATGGTTCTTTCTCGAGATCACAAATCAAAAAGTGGGAGAAACTTTTTCATTTTTTTTTTGCTCAAGTAATGTTTAAGGATAAAAATCCATTAAGTCAAGTATAAAAAACAATAAATGGCTAACAACAACACATGGTTTTTTTTCTAAAACAAAAACATGGTTTAGAATTACAGCTTTAGGAGAAATGTAAATATGAACTTGACATTTGCCACGTGAATTTCAATGAATTTTTGCAATAGTTTTTGGGACATAAGGTCATATTCATAAAGTCACAAATGTATCTGGTATCTGATATTTGGTATTCGTGACTTGAAAAATTAAGTTAAATCGAGGAAAATAAAGATGATTAATAGAAGGAGACATTTGATATTTGGTGAAATCAAGTTTGAATTGTTGTAGTACAGGTACAATACAAGTATTAGTAGATTGTGATTTTAAATGAAAAAATTAGATTTTTTTAAGTACCTGAAATTCTCTGGAGCATGAAAAGAACAGATTTATAAATATTAAAATGTGTACTACAAAATGAAGATCATTTAATTGTACGAATATTGTACCTTGAGTATAATTCATAACAATTTTCGAAAAGAAATTGGTAAGTCGAGCGTAGGCAAGCTTTCACACAATCCTTCACAACTGTTGAAGCTCTTGGTGGACTGGACAATTCTTGAACCTGCAAAAAAATACACAAAAAAATAATACATCATATTCTGTATTTGTCATTTACATATTTTTAAAAGGAAAACCAACCAAGCAGGTACTTTATTTCCATTTGCTCAAAAAATATTTTGAAATTTCGAAAGACCTTAAAAATTTAGACAAGACAAATTTCCAACTTTTTGAAATTACAAAAATTACTTTAATAGTTGTATTCTTATCTCAAAATCCTTTTTTCAAAACCTAGATTTCGTAATACATTCATATAATCAAATAAACGAAAACCATGATTTAAAATTGAAATCTAAGATAAGAATCGAATATCAACTAAACGAGTTATTTGGAATCTTATTCTAAAATAAACGCAAAATTTCTCAGCTTTTTTCTAAAGTGATCCTTTACTTGAACAAAAAAATATAAAATTTCAGATTGGAGATTTGAAATTTGCTCAAAAAACACAAGTAAGGTACTGATAAAGGCCAAGACGAGCAAATTAAGTATTCAACTTTTGTCTTGAATCTTGAGTTTTAGATTCAAATATCAGATCTCATAAAATAAAATAAAATCTCTGTCTACTCTGCATGAATTAAGGTAAACACGAGGAAATGTTTACTTATAATAAGTCATTGTTTTAAGAGTAACCTATAACATTATTTTTTATAAACATTCTTTTCTCTACTACAAAAACCTAGGTACTATATAGGTACTAGTCTTTATGTGTACCAAAACACATTTCAGATTCCATAAAATAAGTGGATATTTTGAGTTAAACATGGAAAAAGATAACAAAGTACATATTTGTCTGTTTATCAAGAGATTCTTTCATCAAGATTTCCCATCTACAAGTCAATATTTACTTTGGAAATCGATTTTTTCCCAAAAACATTCGAATTGGTTGCATCTGTAAGAAAAAAACTTGTATTTTTGGAATCAAGATTTCAATTTTTTTATCTAATATATCTAGTAGGTAGGGTACAGTTGAAACATAATATTCAAGTCAATTCGAGAAATAAAGATAAAATAATATAACTTATATCAATAGTTTAGATTTGGATTGAATTTTTCTGATAAATTGCAAATACTACTCGTATAGAGTAAGAACTTTAGTCTATATATAGATAGTTCTCCAATGATCAAAATTTGAACAAATAAGAATAAGTAATTGCATTTTCTTCTAATAAATTCGATTGAATTACATTACAAATCAAAGATTTTGTCAAAATTTGACTTTTTCTATTCCTGTTTCCATTAAAAAACTCGAAATTTTTTCAAAAATATGGAAATTCAAGTCTTGAGATACAATTTTTAGATTTTTCTTTAAATTTTAAGAAGTGTTTTGAGCAAATGGAAAATTCATATGTATTTCAGTGCATTATTTTGTATGGACCTTCATTCGGAAGAACGTGATACTTGTAAGTAAATCTATAAGAAAAGAAAAATATTATTAGAAAAATGCAGCATTTTTTAAATATGTAGTAATATTGTGATTCATTTATCAAAAACATACCGACAGTTGATTTCAAATCCATTAGCTTCTCATTACTCGAAGCTGGGAAATTATTTCTATACATTGAAAGGTCGATCCTTAGTGAGTTGTGAAGCTGATCCAGCAATTTTACAAATTTCTCTTTCTACATTCATAGAAAAAAAGGAGAGAACTTTTACTTATTACAGCAGATCAATACTTAACTTTTTATTTATAAAGTAAATACACATTCGAGTGGAAAAAAAAACCCCAAGATAGATAAATTATTTGAGAATCCAGATCACGTACTTACCCCAAAATTCGAGGCTGCAAAACGGTCACTGGCGGATACAGCCGAGGTGGCTGTTGTATGTGCATAGTACTAGTAAAAAAAATTTAGGTAAATTATTAAATTTTACAAACTAGACATCTTACCTAGATGATCGATAATTTTGATAAAAAATATTTTCATAATTTCTAAATATTTTAGGTACCAAGAATTTTGTAGATTTCTTTCAAATGATTAAACTTAAGTGTTTTCTTTAACTAACAATCTATAATACGATGGTATAAAGTATATTTTAAATTAAATAAACTTACGGCGTTAATATTGGCTAAAAGTGTACTCATCACCGCTGGGACACCAGCACACAAATATTTTGTAGAGAGACAATGAAAATGCCTAAATAGTTTGAAAAAAAATTACAAAATTTCTAAAAAAAAAATCATAGATTTTATAAATTTTTCATTACGTCATGCTCATAAAAATGCTCTCGATTCCATATCTCATGGCAAATTCATCTACAATTTCTTGAGCACCTTCTTCGAAATAAATTTTCCAACCATCGTCCCCCTTCACTTGGGGTAATTTCATCATACCGTTAATCTCACATAGGTAATGAAAGAGATTTTCATGAAGACATGTGTATTGTACATGGTATGGAGCAACCTAAAAAGATAAATAGAGGTGATCAAATGAACCCTAAATTTTTTACTACTGATGGTATTTGAGACCAAAATCCCAAATGCATATCATATGCCCTCTGCTCAATGTTTTAGAAACAATTCCTTTTGTTTTAGAATCCAAAATCTGTTCAATTCACTCTACTTTTGCTTTGTTTAATTAATTAAAATCCCATTAAAATCTATCAAAATCTGACTCTCATTGTCTATTCATAAATGCAAATCCTCGAATAGAAATTCGTAAAATAGGAAAAATAGGTAGGTCTATTCATAGAGTTGAAAATAGGTACCCTACTAATTGGTTCTTTTATTACAGATTACAGAGTAGTAGTAGAACTAAAAATAAGGTTTTTATGTAATATGAATACAAAATCAGCGTAATAGTACCCTGATTAAGGGTACGTACCCTTGATCTTTTAGAATACTGGAAATTATTACAAAACCGAAGAAAAACTAAAGTAAAACTAAATACCTATTTTTTACGGCTGATAAGATAACCCTCCTAAAAAAATAGGAATGTCTCCTAAAAACTTTTACCTAATAAATTTCACCTTTTCGCCACAAACCTAACCTAACCTAACTTATTGCAATCATAACACCTTGATGAGGTTCCAGGAAGCGTGTGGGTCACTCGGGGGTATTTAGATCCGCATTAAACGGCCAGACAAACCAGAGGAACGAGATTTATGAATTTTTTTAGGTATAAGTTTTTAGGAGACATTCCCTATTTCTTTAGGATACATTCCATATTCCCCATTTAAATGCCAAATAAAAAAGGAATGATGCAAAACTTGATGTAAAATTAATAATTAGATTTTAGTACGCTCATCATCAGAACTCATTCTCTGAAATACCAGATTTGACTAAAATTGTCATATTTAAGTCTACAAAGTAATTTTCTGTAGATTGAGCTCGAAACTCGAAACGTAGGTTAAAAAATGCATCAGAATTTTGAGCGAATTTTGGTCAATATTTTGAAGGAATTTTTATAATTCTCCATGTTATCATCGGTAGGGTAAAAGTAGGTACTGTATCTTGGATTGGATTATGTATATTTTTTAAGATTTTATATTAGAATTTAATTCATTTTTACATAGTGGTTATTGCTATTTATTGACTAATTGTATAGACTAGATGACCATAATTTCTAATACTAATAATATAATGTAGGGTAGGGTAGGTACTTAATAGAAAATTAGGTCGCCACTGACTTGACTTGACTATTACTAGACGCCGCTGTCTTGGACATATTTATAGATCTCGTCGAAATCTATCTGTTTTAAGTTTAAGTTTTACCACCAAGTCCTCGTATAGGAAATGGGCGTGATGTGTTGTATTTGTCAGACCCTAAATCTTTTCCCATTTTGACTCAAAATCCTCAACTATTCTTTACTAACAAATACTAGGTAGTACAACTACTATACTATTAGTATTTTATTTATGTTATCAAGAAATAACACTCCCTCCTCCATCATTATTATTTTATTTTTGCCATCAACATCACCATAATCATTTTTTTTAACAACAAAATACACAGTACACTGTACACTGTACACAAGAAAAAACCACAATTTACAACCTTAGCACCAATATTTTACTAGTTGATTATAACTTGACAAAAATAATTTTTTTCTGCTGAAGCTTCTCGAAGCTTGAAATATGCCGAAAAATGCCTTTGGCTTTGGCTTTAGTGGAAAAGTTTACATTTTTGAAGCTGAAGGTTTGGTTCAAGATAGGGCTTAAGTCTTAAGTAAGCTTTCTATAGTAGGAAAGTTATGTAAACATCCAACCCTTAAAATAATAAACTGCCAAGTTTTCGAGAAATTTGAACTTTGCTTCAGGAAAATTTTCAAGAAAAAAGTCAAGTGCATTAAGTCATACATTAAATATCTAGAGCAAAATATCCAAAAGAAAATAAAGTTAGTTGAACTCCTTTCCCTCGTATATAAAATACTAATTGAGGTAGTGTGTATAAATTGAAAAATATACCAAAATTTTGATCTCTCTTGGCCTTATATACATATATATCTGAAACGTGTATACAGATAGATATTTTTTTGCATTTCTGATAAAATTTTGGTTTAGTTGGGATTTTGGTCAGTTGGGATTTTGGAGTTGGGATTTTTGGTCACTTGGAATTTTGTGGGATTTTGGAGTTGGGATTTTGGTCAGTTGGAATTTTGGAGTTGGGATTTTGTGGGATTTTGGTCAGTTGGGATTTAATCCGCGATTTAATTTTAAGATATTTCAGACTTATGATTAGACGTTTTTTGGTCAAAATTTGGACATTTTGTCAAAATAAAAGTTCATAAGAATCCATTATAGAATTCTACTATTTAAAAGTCAAAATCGAATTTTTGGACATAAATTGGGATTCGATATTTTGAGGTAGATTATATGAAGTCAAGGTAGGGTACTAGTACTATATGTATCAAGGAAGCTACAAGGAAAACAATCAAACTACTACTTCCGCTGAAAAAATTTGAAAAAAATCCACGAGTTCTTTCGATAAGCAAACTTGTACATTGTAAGTGGAAGTACTTTACCTTAAAGCTTAAATACGATATCACTATACATTAATACTGCATTTAAAAATTAACTTTTTAAAGTTTTTAAAGTGCTTGTATACATGTACTGGTACATATTATCGAATTTCGATTAGATTGAATGTTTTTAATGTTTTCTAGTTTTTCTGGTAAGTGGTAGGTTGTTCTATAACAATTAAGATGTTTTATGTGGCACATTTTCCAACTCAATTTATCTTCATTTGGCTCATACTTTGACTTTGTCAGTTTTTTTTTTCTAAACTTTACTTGATAAGACGATGACAATCATATAGTAGGCTAGAATGCTTTATATTTTATATGTTTTTAAGTACTCGTATAAGATAATGAAAATGATGAGCTTTATGGTTATCATTATGGATATACTTCTTCGTGGGAAATATTTCTCATTTTTTGCTCATAAGAGAGCTGGAAGGAAACTCTTGTCTCAATTCTCAATGTAAGATCAAATTTTTTCTTCCAAATTGCCAAAAGACCGAAACTTGTGTCAAACTCGATGATATTTTTGAAAACTTCGATATGGATTTTTTCTTAGAATTTTGACTTTGAAAGGATACTTGATACTTTTGCTTATTTTTTTGTCTTAAATCTTAAAGTTCATGTTATCATACTGTAAAAAGCTAATTTCATTTAGAAAAGTCAGCTGAACTATGTACTACTATCTGTACTTGAAGTTTTAAAATCGATGTATTTTCATAATTTCATGTAATATCCACATAACTTCTTGACTTTACGTACATAACTCACATGTCAAATTGAAATTTTAGAGGATGTCAATATGCCAAATGGTTTGCATTTGCTATTTTATGACCATAATGTACACAAGAATCACATAGGTATAAATACCCTGACTGAGCTTGCATTTGAAATTTTTGAAGAAAAGTGTGAAAAATCAAGTTTTCTACCAATTTTAAGAGCTTTACTTAACTTACACATGCCAAATAAACAAATCCAAAAGTTGTAATAAGTATTACATAGTATGTACTCAGGTAATGAATGAAAGGATTAGGTTCAAGTAGTCTTATGTTTTAAAAAAGTTACATGGTTTAATTTGCATATATTTCATACCCCCACCGAATTCTCTTAACCATCTTCAGGTTTCAAATTTTCAAATTTCTTCGAACATGTGCCAAATTTTGTGTCCCACGAACAGCCAGAGTTCTGCCACCTTCGATTTGGCGAAATATTTTTGAATTTTTTGAGACCGGTTGAGCAAGTCTAAATCCATTGGGTTCTTAAAATTAAAAACTCTAAGACTTAAGACTAGGGGATTTTTTTGGCTGGTAAATTGTGATACTAATCATTATGAAGGGGTAATATAAAGTAAAAAGTAATAAGTTTTAAGTATTACTCTGTACTGTGTAGAAGGTACCTAGTACCTTAGTGGTATATCCAAATTCATTAGGTATATTTTATAAAATGTAGATACTTTGCATAGAAAATAAGTAAAGTATGATACCCCGTCGTTTGCTCGAGCCTGAGCCGTTGAATGAATAACAATATCGTACATTTTAGCTCGGCCAAAAAAAAGTCGAAATTTTTCAAAAATTAAATTCATTAAATCTATTTTAAAATTTTCTAATTCCTCGTAATTATCAATTACATATCCAATCCTTAAACATCTTATTACATATTTTGTTATATGATCTAGTTGTGCTTTTTAGTCTTATTGCTTTACAGGCCACTCCGGGGTCAAATTTAAAACGGGTTAGCAAAGATTGATTTCAATTTCTGTCGATTCCGCGTTAAAAATGTCGGTTTTTTATGCAAAAATCGCCATTTTTAGCACGGAATCGAAAGGCTAACCCGTTCTAAATTTGACCCCGCGGAGTGGCCTGTAAAGGTCAATAAAACATTGGAACAAGGGCTTTAATTCTAGTTAGTATTAAATAATGAAAATTTTAGAGAATTAAAATCTTGAATTTTGAAAGATTTTTTTTTAAATTCTAGCAAATATCCTTGATTAATCCTAAGAGTCGATTAGTAATCATGATTAGTAATTTAGGAAAATTTTCAAATCTAAAGTTCTTTGCTTTTTCAACAAAAATTTTAGGCGTCCTTTTTCGCAAAATTTTTTATTTGATCAAAATTTGGAACGTTTTTGATTTCTACATAGAAAATGATTCATTAAATTGTATCCTAATTCTAAATAAGAAATTGGTAAATTTTTTGTATCTAAATCGAGCTATTTGATGAATTTACAGGGTTTTTTTTCATGGAAATAAAATAAATGCAAATTCAAATGTATGTACTGATATGTACAAAAGTGCAATATGGGATTTGAATCCGGAAAGATCAACGCTTCTACTCAATTAAACTCAAAGTCCATTCGGATTTTCAAATAAAATGAGCAATGGGTTGAACATAATGAAAGGATAGGTTTTCGTTCGAGAGTGAGTTTTTATTCAAAACTTTTATTTTGTTTTAAACCTAAACTTTTGTGAATGTTTATATATGGTGAATTCCTCAATAATGTCCCAAGTTAATAGAAGGCAGATGGACCAAACATTTTGATATTTAATTCAGCTTTATGAACTCTCTGGATACATTATTATTTTAATATCGTGGCTAGATGATAATGTATCTATATATGTAAAAATATTAGAGAGAATACAATTGTAAATATAAATATCAATATCTAAACTTTTATTTTATTCATATTTTGAGGATTTATTGCTCTATCATCCTGTGTCATATTTCGACTATTTATAGTCATTTATCCTTCGGTATTATATTAGTACTAGTAGTTACTAATATGCAAAATAGCTACAATTTTTTAAAAATAAATAAGGTTCATAAACTTTACAGAAGTTTAGAATTTGATTTTTGAGAATTTTGTGACTTTTCAAAAGTTTAAACTTTTTTATGAAAGGATATTTTCGGGTTATAATGGACTTTCAGGCCTTTATATATTTAGGATTTAACATGGCAAAGATCTGAAAGTCATCTTTTCATTCAAAATCTCTATTCTAATTTGATTCAAAATTCGACCTAAATTGAATATGAAACAGATTCAGTAGATACCTTTAAATAGCTATCAGTACGCGATATCTTGACATTTTTTGGAAAATTTGGAATTTTTGGTTCTAAAATGAAAATGGTGAAATTTTTAAAAATTTTACAAAAAAAGTCATAATATGAGTATCTAAAAGATCTAGAAGAGTTTTAAACTTGATTTGGATAAAATATCTGAAATCCCCATAACAGGAAAGGATCGCAAGTTGGTCACAGATCTATGATTTCATTCCAATTCGAATAAATATCATTTCTCATGACATTTTGGAACTCGAACCCTTTTCATTATTTTATTCAAAAATGGTATGATAAACTCCCCTACCGATAGATACAAGCATCCTTTATACAGTGAACAGAATATACTGTAAGCTGTAGGTACTTTATTACAAATACATCAGAGAATACTTAATCATCATAACACTAACTAAAAGTCAAAGGATTGTGATTTTGGCTAACCTATACTAATAGCCTTATTCTCAGAGAAATATAAAAGTACTCTACCTACTGCACCTATAAAATTTTTAATATCTTTTTGGTTTACCTTTGTATACATTTACACCTTGTACTTGTACAGTATAAAGTGCTTCATTAACTCTAAAAACCAGTAGCATAGAAAAAAGTCAAAGTGCAAATTATCGACTATATATCTTGCCATTGACAATGACAATTGGCATTTACGACACTACTTACTTATTGTCTGAATCAATAGTTTACTTTTCAAAGTTCTACAGATACTAGTGTGTACTATAATATTTAGGGTTAGTATAAATGGATAGTTTTTGATTCAATGTTTGATTAAAGATTTGTTTAATTCAAAGGATATAGATAAAGCATGTCCATTTAGATATACTTCGTAGTAAGAGTATAGTAGATTTAGATTTGGAAATTTGGAAGGGTTGTTGGTAAAAAGCCATATATGAAGAGAAATAGTCATTATCGAGAAAAGTAAAGGGTAATAATGATTTAAATTTTAAAAGGGTGAGATAATGCAAATGTATGAATGCAAATTTACACTTTTTACTTTTACACTAGCTCGAATATGTACTATGTAGTACTACTAGTACCAAGTACAAGTAAGGGTTTTGAATACATGGATATATTTACTTACAATACAATAATACAATTTACTTTTATTCAGAATTCTATCTAGATTTGGGTATTCAAACACTTGGATTATGGTTATAATATCAATGTCAAAATTCAAAATGGCAAGATTTTTCAAAAATCTACATAACATAGTACCTACCTATAGTATCTAATATCTACAGTTAGATCTAGGTATTATAGGCTATATACGAGGTAGATACTATTTATTAATAAAAAAAATTCAAATTACAATGTTATTAGCTAAGAAAATCTTATTTTGAAATAGGAATTTAGACTTTTTAGGGTCATATTTTTAACTTTGCTTCTATTTTTTAAAAACCGATTAGGTAATTGATTTGAAGGTTTAAAGTTTTCGAGAAATTATTTTCCCAATTTTTTGATAAAAAAAAATCTCAAAAAGTTTTGAACACGGTTTGTTGTGCTATACTGAATAGTAAAATAAATTTTATTTTATTTTATTTTAATTGAAATGGATATTATTAAGATCGAGTTTTACAAACATAAAAGTGCATATAATATACCTAGTCATCTAACTTTAGATTAGTAGTCTAATCATAATGAATACTAAAGTATAGTTTTAGTTTTAGTTGATTTTAGAATGGAAGATTTTGACGAATGGACATTTTTTGATTTGGGCAATTGTATTGGAAGGCTGTAAAATTCATGCTGAAAAGCTCGCGTGTGATTTAAATGAAACGATTGAGCTTTTTAGCCATTAGTCCGAAATCCAAATGAAGAATATTTACGTATTTATACATATATTGTATGTAGCAAGATATGGGGACGATTCTGTGGTCATTAACAAGTATACTAGTTCAACCCTGATCTTTTCAAATAAGTTCTACTCGTATAGATACTAGATACTATAAAGTCCATAAAAATATCATAGTTTAATTTAAATCTACAAAGTACAAGTACCTACATTTGTATATGTGAGAGTTGCTGAATTGACATTTCTCATTTACTTTCGACAAAACATTGCATTTTTTAGGCAATCGTGTCGGTGTGACAAGCTTCCTTTAATCCATTGTATCAAAACAGATTCATAATGGTCGTATCTAAATCAAAAAATCCGACAGTAACCATTCACGGTATCCGGCCGAAGGGGCCAAAGTGAAAGGAGCCAATGCATTTGGGGCCAATCATTTGGAGCCAATGTACCTTTG
>JAQIXA010000850.1:0-33176 GCA_034699045.1 Nanhermannia cf. coronata Gr-Ori-00579
AGCTATTTAGACCTAGATCTACCTATTTATTAAAAAAGTTTTGAAATCAAAAATCGACACTGGGGTTCTTCCATACTAAGTACTAAGCATTATTATTAGGGTTTTTAAATTTTTTAAACGTTTGAAGTGTAATTCTTGCCTGCATTTCTTCCAGTATGCCGCAATTTAATTATTAAAGAAGGTTTAAATTGATACCATATTAGGCTTATTATCGTTTTTTGGAGAAAGTTAAAATTTTTAAACGGTCTAGAATAGAAAGCATATTCTTTCGGCTTTCATTCCGAGTTCTTAAAGTAAAAGTACAAAATTTGAACCTAGACGGCGTAGCCATAATCCGTAGTTGAAAACCGGTCTCAATCCTCATTTTTTAGTATAATTTTATGAATAAAAGATCATGATCTAAATACTTATCCCTTACTAATCTGCCGATAAATAGATTTTAAAAGTAACTAAATGGATAGGAAGATGGTTTTTTGTATTTTTTTCAAAATCTCAAATATAAATCAAAATTATAGCTTGAAATGTCCATATGCATTTTCGATTATCTTTATTTTCTTCTGTGTGATTCCGATCAAAGAAACCTCTTCTACTAGACACATAGTATAAGTCTGATCTAATGGATAATTATAACCCTAACCGGTCTCTTCCCCATTAAATTTAATAGTAAACTAGTCTTTATGTAATAAATAATAATACAAGAGAGGCTTTATTTTTGCTTAACTTTTTCGCCATTTATTATACCAAAAACTAATTTTTATTTTCATTCAAGAAATCTCTGATATAATGGGAGATTTCGCCCAATCTCATGGTTAATATATTCCATTTTTTTATGATTACAAAAAAAAAACAACGAAACGAAATATCTCTTTGAAATCTTCAGGTGTTCTTTTAGGTTTGGCAACAGTGTTCTAGAACGCCACAAAGTCTACCTGAATTTTTGAGAGATGAACGTCCTTGATGGTTTCCAAAAAATCGAATCTCAAATCTCACCTTTGCAAACTACATAGGTAGGTATACATTATAATACCTACCTATCCTATATTCTAGACCTAGAACTAGAACTTTAGTTAAACTCTTTTTAAATCAGAAAAGTATATAAAGTTTGTTTGAGTAGAAATTTTCAAGTTTTGAATGCAAAATATGCTGAATTATAATTATAACCTTACAGTCGAGTCTAATCCTAGTATTAAGATTGCATTTTTACCCAAGTTTAAGATTATAGATTAGGTAGCTAATATACAACACACCATAAAATAAATTATTTAGCTAGAATTTATAAATTTTTTGTAGTACTTAGAATTAGAGTTAGTGCCTACCTTAGATTTTAATCACAATCTTTAGGAAAATATTTAATTTGTAGGTATGGTAGAGTCTACTGTGCTTTTTAAATTGTCAACTGCTTAAACCTAATTAATTCTAGATGACCATCCTTAAATCTAGAATCTAGACAAATAATGAATAACCATATAAGGGATTCTTAACATAAAATTTTCATAAGATTTTTACGAACTTTATAATCTAGTGACATTTTATCGAAAATTGAAATTATTTTAGGTGGAATCTAATGACTATACTATGACTATTATATATTGAAGTTTTGCTCACTTGAAATATATCCTTTTCTTAAATTAAGTCTACCTACACCTACAGGAAAATCGAAATTGTCATAAAAATACTCAGCTTGTTATGGTAAGGTATAAGGTACATAATATATGTATATACAAAGTGCAAAGTTATTTGCTATTTAGGTAGGTACTTGTTTATGGTATTTCTATTTAATTTTAATCAATTTTTGAGTACCCTACCTATGACTTTTAAACTTTAAGCTGTTCAAAAGCACATAAATAGGATACCAAAAACAGCATAATCATAAAAATTGTATAAAAATAAATGTAGGTGCTAGTCAAAGCTTATTAGTATGAGTATGTAGGATTGTAAAAGGTCAGCAGAAGTTTCTAAGAAATAGAAACAGAAAAAGTTAAAATCTGGATAAAATATCCTATATAGGATAAGGTATATGGAAAAAGTGTAATGGAAAAAGTGTTGGGTAAAGTTGAATGTCTCGTGTAACCTTCAGCAAGGTTAACCGAATATATCCATTTATATATCCACCATTTTTCGACGTCCTTACAAGGTTGCAGCAAAAAGCTTATATTTAGATACTAGTTCTGCCGCCATATAATAATATCTATATCCTAAAAACCTAAACCTAAAATACCAGTTGGTATTCCTATTCGGTATACCAAAGTATCTCTATACTCACTGCTGATATTTCAGTTCAAGTCAAGTAGGTATTTTTTGTTCATAAAAAAAGTATGTGTTGTGTCTGAATTCTGAATCTGAATGCTCAATTTTATATAATCAAACCAGGCAAGAGACGCACAGCACTTGAAAGCTACATTTTAGAAAAATATATCCAAACATGCATTGCTTCAAATTTCAAATACATACATAGGGGTAGATTAGGGATTCATTTTATCTGAAATTTATTTCTGAATATCTTAGCTACCTCTAGATATATAGAATAGATATGAAAATTTCAGGTCTGAAATTTGAATTTTTTAGAATATTTTGGGTAGGGTACTTATCCTTTGGAAATATTTATGAAAATTTGAGTAGGGTACAGTTCTTCCTAAAACAGTGTCCTAAAATAAATATTTCCAAACTATCTCTAGTCTACCCTTTATATCTATACTGTAAAAGAAGATACATAAGTACTAGTTTTTTAAAGTATTATGAAAAGTCAAAAACGCTGTTGATATATTCAACATTGTGCTTTTTTAATCGAATAAAAACAGATGTACCATATTATCAAAGTTCTTTCTGGAAATTATCTGTTTTTTTATAATGATAGGATTAACCAAGAATTGAGAACTGACCTTTTGCTTAAAAGATGCCAAACTATATTTATTCTACTTATTATGAACATCCACCTACTCAATCATAATGAGTCTTTTTTATTGAAAAAATATAGCTGGTTTTTTTAATTGTAAATGATAATTAGCTTTGACATCTGAGGCTAATTAATATTTTGGACTTGACGAACTTTAGATCCATTTATGGGTTATATTTGAAACTTTCAAAAGTTTCAAGTCTATTTTTATGGCTAGATAGTTTGAAGTTTAAGGAAGTTTTACTAATTTCATATTGTACAAAGTATGTCCACAAAAGGTCACATTTGACTATTAAGAGTAGTACATTGAACATTGTAGTATTAAGTAAGGTTTCAAGAAGTTAGGAGTGTAGATTTTAAATGTTTTGTGTTAGACTCTGATTCAAAGATTTCATTGATGATCCTAATGCTGATGAGAACGGGATTTTTATCCCTCCTAAAACTACTAATGTATCTTACATTAGTATAGTAGTATACTAGTATACTAGTAATGTAATGAATAAAATAAGTTGAGAATCAACTATTATCCTGCAAATTGTAAATACACCTGTGTACCTTTTGCATAATAAAATAAAATAAAATAATTTTATTCACAAGAAGAGATCTTCGAGTCAAGTCAAGAGTCAAAAACTGCTAAAGGACATCCCACGTACATAGTAGGTACATAATTGCCAATATGCCCAAGGGGTTTACTTCCACAAACTGATATCTGTAATCTCTATCGAATCATATTGAATAAAATTTTTAGATAAGGTATAGAGATTGATAAATTACAGCTAGATTTCTTCATAAAGTACCTACTTTTATAGCAAAAGATACTGGAACATAATAGTATATAATATGGTACATATATTTATCCTTAAAATTTGTCAAAAAATAAGATTATTTTGACGAAAATGTCAAGAAATGCCTAAAAATATGCAGACCAAGTTATTTATTTATTAATATTTACAATTTACGATAAGATTTACATATTTTTATGTATTAGATATAAGTATAATTTGCATTTTTGACTAGGACTATTTAGGGATAGTTCTGAAATGTTTTTTTAAAATTGGGCATTAAGTTTTCGGGCTTTTATTATTTTGACATAAATTATTACATCTAGAGATATAAGATACCAATTTTGATCAATTTTCAAAATTTTTATCAAATTTTTATTTAATTAGAATCCTTCAGTGGTAGATTATCTATTCTAATCTCTAAATTTTGAATGGAATCTTTTCAATATCGCTATCTATCGGTAGTTACTTTATCTTTATAGAGAGTATCATCTGTATTTAGTTCATGCATAATTAATTGAATATTTATATTTGGATATAATATTTAATAATATTATTTGAATTTGAATGTAATTATTAGTTCTAAGCATGAAAATTTCAAACTCTTGACTCTAATGGTAAGGATAAGACTAAGATTCAGAAATTTGGAAATCCATCCATGTACGAGATATTTTTGCATTTTAGCCAAAGTTGGAGTGTTTTGGCACTCTTAACATACACGTATCTGTAGGTATAGTAGGTACTTGCATCATTTCAGATTTCAGTCTTAACTTATTACTCATAGTCTTGGACTTGGTTCAAAAACACAAAACTCAAAAAACTTTATGCAGACTTTATAGGGGTGTTTTCGAAATAAAGGTGTGTGTAAAAAAAATTTTGCCGTTGTTCATCGTTGATGAAATGAATGAACCCGATTAACCCTATAGATACTTACTACAACAGTATTACACTACAAATATGTACTAAGGTAGGTACTACCTACATGATCAAAATGCAATATGTTCATCATACAATTTGCAAGCACAACTTTATCAATACCATTTTTTTTTCATTCATTCACATTCAATATACAATTTAAAAAAATTAAAACCTACCTTACATCAGTATTGCAGTAGGGTAATATTTACTCTATACCCTACTATATAATGTAATACTACTATAACTAGAATGTACCACCACTACTACCTAAAAGTAAAGATACAATTTGGTCAGATTTGTCCAAGTACATTTACGATTATCTTTAACTTTAAACCAATACTTTATTTGAAAAATAGGCTTTGAAATTGATAGGTGCTATTTTAAACAAGATTTGAAATTGAATTTGGACATGATATGATTATTTTGGTCATTTGAAATCCAAATTTTGGACCTTTTTCTACCGACAGGATACTCATAGTATTCTTATATCAATTTTCAATTTTGGAAAAAGTAGAAATTTTATTGAATGCTACCACAAATGGATTAAAGACTAGGAAAAACAAGAATGTCATTTGACTAAAAATTTGCATTTTTGCAAGAATTTTAAAAATATTTCGGTAAGCAAAATGATGTTTTACTTATGAGAATTTGCAAATCACTACCTTTACCCTTAACACTATTATTACTCACTTAAATACGACTTACCTGAAAAATTCTAACCTTATCTGAGGTAAACTACGAAGTATTTTATGAATATTTACTTTGAAAACTTATACCTATACTATAAAGTATACCTAGTACCTACTAAACACTCATATCGAAATATTGCTATTTTAGTACCAAATACATAATGGTAAATGGTAGATTATAAGTAGTGTATTTGTATTTAAGTATTTAAGCAGAATCAATTACTTACTGCGCGTTCATTGATCCTTTTAATAATTTACTAATAATAACGATGATAATTAAGTCTAGTATCTATGTATATTGCATTTATCTATTTGCTTGGTATACTCATAGAATTTTAGGGAATGAATAAAAGAAACTTTTCGATGAATCATTTACACATTCATTACAGTAAGTATCATTAGTACTAACTCTAATGGTAAATGGTAAAATAGTCAGTTTGTACTAGTATTTATACTAGTAAAGAGCTTTTTTATGACTTTTTTCAGACGTTTTGAATCTATTAGTTAGATAGGATAGGATAGGTTTTTGGGTTTAATGTATTTTGAGTGAGTCTGAAATATTTTTAAAATTTTCAAGGTCTCGTTCTTTTTCGACTATGTACTCGTATATACTGTACATAATGTAGTTGAATCGTTTTGTATCAGCAGATGCAATATTTTTTGAACTTTTATTATGAACCAGACAAACTATAGACAAAAAAGAACCCTAGCTATAATCCCCTATTTTGTATGCTCGTATGTCTGAAATAATTTCGCTTTCATTTTGCTGGATACTGGTACTTGTGCTGGTACTGGTAGGTAGTATTTTAAAAATAAATTGAAAAATATGTAGTGAGAAATGACAATGATTTTCTAGTAGCTAGAGGCTTGAGACTTGATATGATAATTTTAGAATTATCAACTTATTTTAGATATATCAAGTGTAGTATAGGCCCTTGGATTTCCTGCTGGCTGGCCTTATGTCCTTGTCACGGACGACCCTTTTTGAAGTTTAGAAGTGAAGGAAAAACGAACGAAAATCCATCATTTCCTGTGGGTGTCATGAATATTTGGTGTGGGGTGTACTTTTTACTTGCAGATGATGACATTGGCCTTTGTTGAATGTACTTACTTACTTACTTACTTTGGTAGGTATATGTACTTTTCGGTTACACGCAAATGCACTACCCAACATTTTCCCTCGAAAATTAGAGATAATTTCAGGATGAAATTTTTAAGATTTACTTAACAAATTTTGGATCTATCTATTTTGACTTGAGACAAAAATGCTTTAAAACTTTTTATAGTGAATTATCCGAAATTTACTCAAATTTTTATACCTATAAAATGTAACGAATTTCTATAAATATTTGCTAATTAAGTGGGTATATCCAAAAATTTTCAATAATTTTTTTCAAAAACCAATCCTATACATATTGACCTTTTTAAAAAAATTTCAATTAATAACTAGGTATATAAATAATCAAAGCTTCTTTATTGTTACTAAATAAAAATTATCTAAATAATTATGTCAAAATTTCATTACAAGGTTGGTTAAATGGAAATCAAAACCTTTTTGATATTTAGACCTTTACATTATTTGAGGATCAATTGTATTTTGAAATATAATTTTGAGAATTTTTGAGTTGCTTTCGAGTTAAAATTGTCCTATTTCGTGTACCCAACTAGGGGAGTAAGGTTGGCCATAAGCCATTTTATATGATGATGATTATACGGCAAAGGAACATCGGGTTGAAATATACCAAAGCAAGTAAAATAGATTCAAAAATATATCCATATCGAAAACCTACACTATGTACTACTAGTACTTGTAATTTGTATGTATATAATACTAGAGTCATAGAAAGGTTGTTTTGTATAGGTAAACTATAAAGTGTGGAAAAAAGGGTATATCAACTTACACAAGTACATACATACTATATAGTAGCATAATACATAGATGCAGTTAAATCCCCTGCCTTGGCATTGGCATTGAAAGGAAAGAACTGACTGGACTGATACTTGTGTGAGTTTGAGCCTCAAAAAAACATCGAGTTTTTCTCTCAAAATCAAAATATTGTCCTTTAGTTCTTAATACATTTGTTCAAAAAACCATACAATCTTTCAAAATTTTGAAAAATTTCAAGAAATAATGATTACGAGGAATTTACAATCATTTTGCAGAGATTTCAGTGAATGTGAAAACCTCGGATTTGAGAAAAATCCGCATTTTCTGAGCAAACTTTCATAGTTTCAAAATACATAATATTATTGGAAAATATCATCTGTTATTTACAAGTAATCTTGAGATATTGAAATATTTCAACCTGATTTGGATAATTATTTAAAATTAAATGAAATTATGTTAAGTGGGGCCGGTTTTATTTTGAGAAATACAGCTTTAATTCTATTTCGTAAAAAGACAGTACAAGTGAACAAGTGTATTAATTCTTCTACAATATTTTACGATTATAAAGTACACTAACTATAATTTTAATTTACCAAAAAATCGAACTTTTATGCTCAGAATTCTCAGAAAGTTTCAAAAACATTGAAAAACTTGTAGATTTACAAAATTTTACAAAAAAACATTAAAATTACCTATTAATGTTGTAAAGTTATTTTACCTCTAAAATATATAACTTGTGCTTACAAATCCTGTGATCTCCACAAAAAAGGTGAGATTTTGTCATGTCATTTATCTTTATTTTATTGGAAAATGTATCTATAAATTACTGATTACAATAATTTAGAAGTTCAAATGGTTTTTATCGGTAATCGTTAATCGGCATAAAATATTTTTTAACTATTTTTATGACCTTCAGAAATTAGATGGATATAATACACTACTATAATTATAAAGTGCTCGATATACAGCTTATGCTTATGATGTAAACAAGCAAATTAATATCCCATTTAAATTTATAGTTTTATGTAATTAACCCAATTATGTAATGTTTATATCATAGGTATCATATCTATTGTATAAATTAGTAATTTATTTAGGTAATTTGTATTTTTGGAATTTGAAATATTGATTTTTGAGAACTGATCTCGGACAATGGAAAACGAAAGCCGAATCGTATACTTTTTAACCTTCCTTTATTTTTAAGCATTTTTGCCTGACCTTCGCCCTGAACTTGATATTGAAATCGAATTTAACTTAATTTAAACATGATATAAAAATGCATATATTATATGTATATCTACAGATTACAGATGTATGTACCTAAGTATCTACATTTTTTTTAACGAAACGATCCAATGACTATCAAAAAGTCAAAATTTTGTCATTTCATTGCTTAAAATATTAAAATTTTGACCTTTTTGACTTGAAATAATTGAACTAAATCCTCATTTGTTTCAAATTATTCAAATTCAATTTAGTATGGAATTAAAAATTCTCAAATAAGTTCTTTCCTAAGTTCTACATAAATAAATATGTATGCTAAATGCTAAACTGCCTTACTACAAATTCCAAGATTTTTTCAAAATCTTGAAAAATATTATACCCTTGATATACCTACTACTCTTTTTATACTAAAAGGCCCATAATTAGACTTTTTTTGTAAATAAATTTTGCAATGAGTTGTATTAACTAACTACAAGTATTTACGAGTAGATTTCTTTTATGTATTTTGATTCTAAATTCTGAATCTGAACTGAAGGTTAAAAATTCAAACTATTTTGAGAAATTTTCCAGCAGAATTAGAATTAGAAAAAGAATCGGAATTATATGGTAGAAAGTCGACCTTGAGTTGACGGCTTATTGACCTTGAAAATCTAAATAGTAGACCAATGTAATGTCAAACTATTAACTATTTGATTCTGCTATTTGCATTTTAATTTTAACTGCAGTTAAACAGCAGTTAAAATTAAAAAGCTTTATTAAAGAAATTGGCACTATTTGATAGAATCTTAGCTTCGGATAATAATTGTGTGAATTTCTTAATTCTTTTTCTTTTAGGTTTATCGAAAACAGCAACTCAGAGGCTTATTAAATATTTTAAATATTTTTCAAAATTACCGAAATACAATTTAGAAAAATGGATGACAATATTGAGGCTGAATGTGACGAAGAAATAGCTCAGATAAGTCAGTCCTCTGACTCTCACAATATTGAGGTATAAAAATTACAACAAGAATTATTTTGAATGTTCCCTTTATTAAATTTTTTTGATGATTTTGTAGGAAATTGGTCCAAGACCTATGTCATGGGACGGTCAGCTATCAGATGACGATGATACAGAGGCTGCAAGTATTGTAAGTACCCAAAATAGTAATAATTTACAAAATGTATCAAAATTTTGTCAAAATGTGAACTTTCAATTGAACTGGAATAGGGTACTAGATTTTTTTCCTATTTGTAAAATCTTTGTCAAATTCGGTTTTTTCGAGCTGAATTTTGACAGACTATCAAAAAATCATTAATACCTACAGTTAGTAGCTAGCTATATAGGTAGTATATTGGGTACCTACTACCTACCTAAACTTTCAAAAAAAATTTAAACTGCTCTAGGTTAGACTCATATTATTGATACATGAAAAATGCTAATTAATTTATAATTGATATTTTAGGACACTGAAGAAGTTGTCATAAAAGAAGAGGCTGATGATGATGGTGACATCGAGCTTTCCTCACCCTCGTCACCCAAATCTCTGAGCATTTCAGAACCATCATTGTCCACAACTAATACAGCGATTCTAATGGATGTTCAATCACAAAACCAAAACTCCAGTGACCTTCCATTACAATCGCAACAATTAGTTCAAGTTAAAGTGGAAAACATCGATGAAAAGACCTCATTGATTCAGCAACAATTGAAGAATACCTGTGACCAAAATCTCCTTGCGAAACAAAATGTCCATTTGAACAATGCAAATAATAATAATAATATTTCACCTCCGCTGAGATCATCACAACAAAACCAAGGGTCAAGGTCAATGCAAAATCAAATCACCATACCAAATCACCCACCACCACCTCTACCTGCTTCAGCACCACCGACTAATAATAATTCTAATAGTAATGCAAACCAACATCCCGTCCTATCCAATTCTAATAGTAACAATTTGAATAATAATTCCGGTGGGACATCGATAAATTTTCCAAGAATACCACCTTCACCTGACAGGTACATTCTTTACTCATTTTAAATGCTATTTTTGTACTTGAGTATTAAATATTTGTGATTTTTAGTGCGTTGGGCGGCTGGAGCACCCCCTCGTCAACTTCTAATCTGAGTCGGCACAATTCAGATGCCGACTCACAAAGGAGCTTTTCTTCATCATCGAACAACACGACCCCACCATCCCCCTCAAATAGTCCGCTTTTATCACATAATCATCGGGTTGTCAACAAATGTGACGATTTCGGTAAGTTGAAAAAAGTCCGTTTTTATTAGGATATCCGTAAATTGATTTGAAATCGTAGGAAAATTATCCATTTCTCGCCAGAAATTTCTAATTTTTCCATTTTTTTCAACTTTTTCAGATGGTGACCAACAAGAAGTATTACTTTCTTCAAATCTAACTTCTCAGGGAATATCAAGACAACAATTAATCAATTCACCATGTCCTATCTGTGGGGATAGAATCTCTGGCTTCCATTATGGAATATTTTCTTGTGAATCTTGTAAAGGATTTTTCAAGAGAACAGTTCAAAATCGAAAAAATTACGTGTGTCTCCGTGGAGCTTTGTGCCATGTAGCTATAAGGTAATAGTAATATGATAAAACCAAAAATATCTTAATTTTAATTGAACAATTTTTATATTCATAGTACGAGAAAAAAGTGTCCAGCCTGTCGATTTGAGAAATGTTTAAGACAAGGAATGAAACTTGAAGGTAGGTGGTAACAAATATAAAAATATAAAAATTTCAGATTCTAATTGCATTTAATTGATTTGTGTAGCAATAAGAGAAGATCGAACACGAGGTGGTCGAAGTACATATTCGTGTAGTTATGCACTTCCTCAAAGTTCTTCATTACCTCAACCTGATAATAACATCATTCAAAATCATTCAGCACCTACTTGGGAAATACCAACTCTACTTAAGGTACCTATTATAATCTATTGATTTTAGACATATTAGGAGGATAAAGGGTGACATTTTTAGTCAATTTTTTTGTGCATTTTTTTGTAGGAAATTGTTGAATGTGAGTCTTTATGGCATTTGAGTTCAACGGCTGAGGACAGTGGTGGTGGTATATTAGTTGGTGATGGTGGTGGTGGTGAAAATAAATTAAATAAAAGCAGTCAAGATTACCTACAAGATTTGTGCTCAGCGGCTGACCGGAGGCTTTACAGACTCGTAAAGTGGTGCAAAAGTTTGCCCCTTTTTAAGCATATTCAAGGTAATTTATTATATTTTTTATTATTGAATATAGGACGTAGACTAGGGTTAGTTTGGTAAAGTTTTTGAAATTTGGACAGCCTATTTCCACCTGAACCAGTTATTATTTCGGCCTGAAATATTTATTATTATATTTAGTGATATCCAGAGATCCAATCCAATATACTGATATTCTCAAACAAATATCAGGCCAAAAAATAGATTCTTTTGAAAACTGGGTTCTCTAATTTCAAAAATCTTTACCAACATCCCTAATCCATTGACAACTTCTCCCCTGACCCCTGCCTTATCAAATAGATAATAGATTACTTGTACCTAGATTAGATAGGTATTCTACCTACTTTTTTATTATTATTGTTAGCATTGTTTTAATAATTAATATAAATTTTTTTGAATTTTTCTATCTTTAGTTGAGGATCAAACTAAACTTTTACTCAACTCTTGGTGCGAACTATTGTTGTTCAGTTGTTGTTATCGATCAATCCCTATGTCAGTTGGCCACATCCGAATAAATGAAAGACTCACTTTGAAAGACGGGGATGCGAATGGGAACCAGTGTATATCTCGAATGATTCATTTTACCGACAATTTGAGACGATTAAAACTAGACACAGTTGAATATGCTGCACTTAAAGTTATCATACTTCACTCAGGTAAGAATTAAGCACCACACAAAGTTATACATACAGTGTGTATCCAAAAGTAAATCATTTTTAAAATCTCAATATTTTCTATGTAGAAGTGGATGATTTGGCTGAAGGTGATAAAGTTCGAGAATCTCAAGAAAATTTACTCCAATGTTTACAAGCTTATACTTTGGCCCGAAGTCCCGAGTCCCCATCAAAATTCGGTGAATTACTTTTGAAAATTAGCGAAATTCAAAGGATTTGTCAGGTAAATATCGATAATTTAATTATCTATATAATTAGGTAAAAATAAACATACATACTAAAATTTTGATCTTGAAATTACAGGTAGGAAAAGAGATGCTTACAGCGAAAACTGATTCAGATTCTAATAACAGGTAGGTTCCGATCCGATCCGATTTTTTAATTTAATTTTTTTAATTTTAATTAAGAATTAATTGATTGTAATTACAATTGACAGTGGCTTCAACCTGCTCTTCGAACTGTTAAGGGGCGACCATTAAACTATAAATTTTTAACTCTTTTAAAAAATTGATTATTTTAATCAAAAATACAAGTACAGTACAGTATGTTATACAAAAAAGCTTACTTTTCTAACACAAACTCAACATTATTATTATTATACCGAAATAAATTATAAATATATAAATTATTCAAAAAAAATATCAAATCATTTTACAGCTTTAACAGAAAACTATTATCTTCTAGCATTAGCATTAACCATAGACTTAGTTAGTGTAAATAAATTCTAAATAACTAAAATTTCGCTAAATAGGGATTTTATTGGTCTATTCATCGACTTCAGCTCTGAAAAACCAAATTATCTCAAAGTAATAAAATTGAGAAAATTTAAAATTTCAGAACTGAATGAAATTGCTCATTGAGATCATTATTAAATAACCTAAGCTAGATAATTGCAGTAGTGGACCTATAGTGAATTGGCATTTGTCATACAATATATATTATGCATTTAAAACTAATTGCTACTTTTAAAGAAATAGTTATTTATTATTATATCAGTAGATTGGAATTATCGAAATAGATAAATAATTAGCGTAAAAATTGTTAATTCAAAATTCAAATACATAGAGACATTTTTTGTCCAGAAGATCAGAACTGAAGTTTCCAAAATTATAATTCATAATAGGTACGAGTATATAGATATTTAAGCCATTTAAAACTAATTATATTTTTTAAATAAATTGATTTATACATAATTTTATAGATTTTAATTATCGAATTAACCTCAATTAGCATAATAAAGTGTTATTTTATCTTATAGATAAAATACAATCAGGTACAATAGTGCTGCCTGACGTTTCCAAAAAATGTCAACTGTATAAAAGCCACACACTTTAGAATTGAGATTTTGAGTGGAAGAAATTCAAATGTAAATACGAATTTTTCGAACCGGAAACACAACAAACAATTTTCCGATTTTCTTATTTTTGTTAATTTTTTTCTAATTTTAATGAAGAATTAATTACTTTCGATTGGACAATTGACGAATCTGTGGTCATTTGGACCCTTGTCATGATTTTCGCCTTGTGTCACTGACTGGAAGTCAAGTATAAAATATAAAGGTAAGTCACAAAATTTTGGTTGTTCTCTTTCTCTTTATGAGAATGGACGCTCTGCTTACTGCTGATAAGATAATAATAATAATGTTATGATTTTATTGAATTTCTTATTAATTTTTAGGTTTTGGGCTTATGGACAGCTTTTGGTCATCGAGTTGTGGACATTTGTATCCTTGGCGTGTCAACTTTGTCAAGTATATTCGTTGGGTAAGTTTCACAAAAATATTAGTAAAAATTCTTTCTTTATTATATATAGCTAGGTGTTTGGACACTTGACAAGATATAATTTTATTTTTCTCATTAATATTTTTTTTTTAGATATTTTAGAGCTTTTGGCCATCGAATCTGTGGACTTTGGGCCACATTTGCACTAATTTCGACTGGTGACTGGTTGTGTGCATGTCAAATACGAGGTATGGTTTACAGTTACAAGTTTTGGTGTTGATTTAAAAGCAGGCAATGAACTTTAATACTGATAAATTATCAGTGATAATTGATAATAAGATGATTTTGGTCGCTTTCTTTTATTCTTAATATTTTTTTAGGTTTTGGGCTTTGTGTTGATTTTTGATTGTTGAGGTCAATGCAATGGACAACCCAAGGTTAGATAAAAATCCAAAAGTTCGGTTCGTTTGGATAAATCATAAGAATGCAATCACATCTTACTTTGAAAGGGTAAATAGAGAATAATTGCAATTACAATTTCACAATTGGCACTGATTGTGAGCCATTAAAACTTTACTCAATCAGTCATTACTACGGACTACGTATCATTAATTTTTTGTTGTTTGTTTGTATAGCTTTTCAATGAAGGGATCAATTTTGACTGCACTTTTGCTGCTGAGGGCGAATTTATTCGAGGTCATCAATCAGTTTTTTCAGCTTGTAGTCCTTATCTTGAGGTAATTTATTAGATTTTTTGTTACCTTACATAATATCTTATTTACTAATTGTTGTACTAATCCGATTTTTTATTTTTACAGAAACTTCTCGCAATTGATTCGGAGAAGAATAAGCATCCAGTAGTTATACTGAATTGCTCATTTAAGGATCTCGAACACATTGTACAATTCGTTTATCGTGGTGAAGTACAAGTGTCTGAAAATGAAAATGAGATTTCTTCTCTGCTTCAAGTTGCTGAAAGATTACAGATTCGTGGTCTTGAACGTTCAAGTTGTAATACAATTAGAGCTACAACCGATTCGAATAATGTGCAAACTTCAAGCTTGTCGTCACCGTCAGTTAGTAATATTGAAAATAATAAAAGACAAAATTTGATCAAAGTATTTCAGTCACCAATACCATCATTATCACCACTTCCACCATTACCACCACTACCACTACGACTACTGCCACCACCACCACCACCACAACCACCACCAACACCATCACCATCACCATCATCAATTATTTATCAAAGATCCCTTTTGCCAACATCTCGAATACTTTCTCAAAATGATGTCAATTTCAATCTGGAAAGTAAAAATTCATTTATCCCTAAAATTTTTACACCTTCGCTATCTAATAATAATCTCAATCTCAATCTCATCAACAATAACAATTTGTCGCCTTTGTCTTCTGTACAGCCACGACCGAATTATATCTCATTTCAAGGGTTATCTGTTGTTGGAGTTGGAGCTGAAAAAAGAAAGAGTTCAATAAGTTTACATAGTCCAAACATCATTAGAAAACGAGGTCGTCCCAGAAAAGTGTCCGAAAGTTCCATTGAAAATAACGCCATTAATAATTTTGTTCCAGCTTCTTCAACTCAGAAATCAGCCATTGCTTCAATTAATGAGAATATTGAGAACAATACCAACAACATTGTTAATAAAGCTGCTGAAATAACTTTAAATGGACCTTGTATGCCTGAAATTACAGAAAGCGTTAGCGTAATTACCATTTCAGGTATACTAGAGTATTTCTTAAAATATCTATAATAACAATTATTATCAAAACTTCAATACTAATATTTTATATTTCTATTTTCTATTAGATGATAGTGAACCGGAAACAGAAATAGTTTATGCTACCAAGTCAGTGCCACAGCTTCTGGATACATTACCAAATGTACATGACAAGAACGAAGAAAACATAACCATCAAAGAAGAACCAGGTGCACTCAATAATGACGAAAAAAGTAAGTAATAAAAATACTTTGCAAAAATTTCATTTTTAGTTTTTACTGAATCAAAACTGAGAAATATACTTATAACTTATAGCTATAGCTAATCGATTTAGAACTGAGGACTGAGGAGTTGTTAAAATTAAATTTATGATAGGTACCATTATTGATAATTTAAATTTAATCTTGCCTATTTACTTTTTGTTTCAGAATTTCAATGCGATTCCTGTGAGAAAATTTATAAATATTCAAATTGGTTGAAATGGCATATCAAGAAATGTCCCCTTGAGAAATGTTATCCAAAGTACAACTGTAATATATGTAGTAAAAAAATTCGCCAATTTGAAAATTTAATTAAACATCAAGGCAAGTGTAAAGGAAAAAGAAAGAAAAAGAAAATATCACCGCCACCAACTCAAGCTCTTCATCATAATGAAAATGAAACATCTACAAGTGTCATAAATGCTACTCTTGATGAGTCTCTTGTCCTTGTTCAATCTATTGATGAGTTAATCAATGGCGATGCTACAGATGCTGCTGACCTTCTGAACTGATAGGTTTGGTATTTTAATAAAGGTTATTTTATTTTTATCATATATCTCTTAAGCCTAAACTACCTGTAAATATTTTAAAGCTTACATCATAATTTAAGACTTAAAATTTATCAACAAATATCTACATTTCTATCTGTTTATGTCAAAATTCTTATATACACTTTTCAACTAAACTGGTACTTATAGTCATGTTTGTATATATCCTATAATATACCTAACTATGAGCAAATAAGTTAATTGCCAAGCAAAAGTTAGTTTCGTAGTCGTAGACTGTAATTAATGCTAAATGTATTTTATAATACTTGAATATATTTCTTATATTTTCTAGCCATCAAAAGAAACTCATTGCTCAAAATACTAATAATCGTCTAGATAAGATATTGACATTATATAAATGATCTCTCAATCGATCTAAAAAAATGACTAATACTAATAAGTTAAATTATATAATTACTTATAATAATTTGAGTTTTGTACTATAATATTTATGTATTATAATTTATCGTATTTTATTGTACCATATGTAATGAATATAGAGTATATAAAGTAATTTATTGCATGAAATAGTTCCAAAATGCTAAATAGGTAAGTACTTTTTATGATTTAGTATCATTTTCAAGATTTATTAAAATTAAAATTTCATCAACCAAATCAAAAAATTAGAAGGTATTAGTTAGGTATAAGATAAGTTATGTTATAAGTTTAGAGTAAAATTTTGATCTTGATCAACTTGTTTACTTTAAAGATTAGTCTAGTAGGTAATTAAAAGATAATTTTTGTAAGGATATATAATTATATGTATAGATAGGTACACAATTTAATTTTTGTTTTTTAAATAATCTTTCTCATCTACTTTAACCTTATACCCTACATAATCATAATAATTATTTAAAGTCACAGTACAAAATAAAAAATAATAATTATAGAAACAAAAATTTGTAAAATTAGTACAAGTACAAAATATTCAAAATTATCCTAACTTTAAATGCTTAACAAAATAAATGACTTTCTTGATATTATATAATATATTGAAAATAAGGCTTCATTTCATTTCCTTTTTTACTAACTTATTTTTAAATAATCTAACTTATAAATTAGGTAACAATACACTTCACACTTCTCTATATATATATGTCGATTTTTTTTGTCTTCGTTAAATTCAGTTCAGTTATTAAAATTTGTATTTTCAAAAATCAAAATATAAAAGATTTCAATCCTCTAATGCTTGCTGAAGTATTACGGTAGGTAGTAGCAAATATTTTTTTGTTTACTCTTTTTTCTATAAGAATAGTCCATTCACTGGATAATTCAATTCAAAATATTTCTAGAAAAATATCACTTATTCCTTCAATATATTATTGTGCTATAGTGTTATTTAATTTAAATTACATAGTATTTCGTATAAAATATTTGATTTTTGAAGTAAAAAAAGATTTCACAACACTTATAAAAACTTTATTAAATGCCACTTATGTATGCAATCTTGAGATATTTTAACCGAGAATTGACCGAATTGCCTCATCGATAGAGTTCCTATCTGGATCACCTCCATAACCAGAACTTGATGTGGGAACACCAAAAGCATCGAGCTCGACTTTTTCAGCCTCTTCCGTCGCGGTAGTTACTGAAGATTCATTATTAGTTCCAAAGCTCATAATAGAATCTATTGCAGATTGAACCTGATGAGAATTGATTGCATCTCTCTCCAATTCTGATATTTCTTTATCAACCATATCTACAAATTGAAACAAAAAACAAAAATTAAATTCTCAAGAATGTGTTTATTACAAAAGAGAGAGATTATTTTTGTCAATCTAGAGGTTTCTTTGATATCCAGAAAGTCAGACATTATATAATATTTAAAAAGTGAATAAACTAACCATTTATCAATGGTAGCCAAGAAGGAGGTGGTGAAGGTAAGTCCAAAACTAAAAATTGAGAAATTAATAAAATACCGTAGGTACTAATATAAATTAGATTATAATCTTACTTTCTCCTTGATTAACTAGCAGCCTATCTTGTTCAAGTTTCTGTTTTTCTTCATTAACAAACACTCTTTCGAGCATCACTCTCTCAGAACAAGCTACCTCTTTCTATAAATTGAAAAAAAGTTGATCAGTTTATGCAGTTATTTTACAAAGTCAATTAATTAGAATTTACCATTGATTCTTTAAGTAGTAGAGATCTAAATTTGAAAGACATTGACTGGAATTTATCCATAAGATGTTTACTGGTTTCAGCAAACCCATTTTCAAATTCTTCAAAGTTCATATCGGTTGTTCGATCATCGTAAATATGATATTTAAGGAGTCTTTGTATTGCACTCTCTGAAGATTTGAAGGGGATCTGATAATCAGGATTCTGAGCTGCTTCTTGATCTCGTTTTAAAATCATATCAAATCTACACAAGTATTTTTAATTAAAAAAATGAAATTATTAACATGAAGAATAAAAGTAAAAAAAAGAAATTACTTACTCTTCTTTCTTCCACTTTTTTTTGTTTTCTTCTTCAGCTCGTCTCACTGCATCATCGATTTTCTTTTCTTCGGCTGATTTTTGTTGAGAAACGATTTGATTTGATTGAACAACACCACTTGAAAGCTGTGTTATAAAAAATTGATAGCCATTAAAATAAAGCTTTTAGTAAATAAAGTTATCAAGAAATGAAATTCTCAAAGTAGGTACATTACATAAGTTAAAAAATTAAAATGAAAGTTTTTTAAAGTATTTTTATAAGAGAGTCAAATAGTTAGCTATTTTTATACTTTTTTATCTGTAGTTCCAGACTCTTGTTTTACAGCTGCAAATATAGCTTGATGATTCACCTTTACTTTATTTTGAGCACCAATACCAGAAGCATCTGTAGAAGTATCAACCGGCATTCCTCCGATAGTAAAAGCATTATTCCCAACAATTGATTGAGCAAACTATGTAATAAATATATTCAATAAAAAAAACCTTAATACCAATACCAATACTAAATAGAAAATTTAAGCGTAATTTAAGTTTAAATCAACTATCTTATCGTTAAATCTAAAATCTACATATTATACTTATTATCGTACTAGTGCATACATTTTTAAAAATATTAATAAAGCTTATCGAGAGATAGATATTAAAGCAAACTTATTTCAATAACCAGCCAATAATATGACATGATGCTTTCATTTTTCATACTTACGTTAACATGTGAATTATTAGTAGGTACAGGAGTTCCTGACGCAATAACTTGCTGCTGAAGATGAATAAGTTTTTGTAGTGCAACCTGTTCATTCTCATTTCGACCTAGAATTTAAAAAAAAAATATAATTTTTCTGTAAAGAAATATTGTAAATGTGTTTTTTCAATATCTTACTTGTAAGTGACAAAAGTCTGGTAATTTGAACTTGAATATTCCTTAACAATATCTGGTCCTTTTGGGCTAATTGGATAGTTTGAATGATCCTTCCACCACCACTCGTAATTTGTATTGATGCACCACCAGTAGTAGTATTTGAAACAGTATTCGAATTAGTTATTGGTGTACTCGGTTTTGATATTGTATTCTGATTATTTATAGTTTTTGGTTCTTGCTTTATTTCAGGTTTATATTCTTCAGGACTTTTTCCACCAACTCCCATTGCAACTAAAAAAGTTAGCAATAAAAAAATTATGATATAAAATACTGATACTGAATAAGGATTAATTTTAATTTACCCAGTGCTATCGAATCATCCAGTGATGAGGAGGTTGAAGTAATTGTGGGTTTCGATGGGTTTTTCTTTTTTGAATTAAAATTAGATTTAGATGAAACTGGACTTTTGTTGTTATTATTATTTTCATACATAGTTCTATTTGTCGAAGAATTTTTCTTCTTTTTGGTAGAAATAGGAGTATTTTTATTTAGAGTAAATGAATTATTTTTCGTAGGAGTGCCTTTTTTATTAAGTGAAGACTTTTTCTTACCCTTATATTCTACAGGAGGTAAAACTTTTACTGGCAGAGATGAGGATAATAATCCATTTAACTTTTCATTTTGATTGGTATATGAATTTTGCATATGATGCTGTTGTTCTTCCACTTGTTCGTAATTCGACTGTTCTACTGCTGGTGTACTGAACTCATCACCAAAATTAAATAAACCATCATCTTGCAGATCTTCGTCCATTATCCCTGATTGCTTTAAAATATCTAAAAAGGATTTTCAAAAATATAATTTTAAATAATTAAAAATGCTAATTATATTTTAAATAATATTTTACCTTCAAGGTCAATGGTGACTTGTGCTTGCGGCTTTTTCTTGCTCTTGCTTGGCCGAGGCTTTTTCTTAGGAGGTTCTCCACTTGAAAAACTATTAAGTATCTGATTATTCGATTGTGGGGCATTAAATTTTACTTGAGGTTGATTAGTTTTGGAATTTGCATTATTATTATTATTGTTATTAAAGGCATTTGTGGTAGTTAGATTGTTATTCTCAGCAGGCTTTGACTGGATCATTGGTGCTTCGGTAGTTGTAATTAATTGTTGAGAATTTGTTGTAATTGTTTGTTGAGCTTGTTGTGGATTATAACGTCCTACTATTGCATACGTAATTTGTCCATTTGCAGTCTGTATTGGTTGTAGTTGTACTGTTTGGTTTTGAATTGGAGACATAAATCTTGTAAATTGTTGTTTACCAGCAATATTTTGATTCGATTGTGGTGATTGAATTAATACTTGCTGAGTTTGTTGAGGCTGTCTTAGAACAAGTTGATAAGTACCACCCTGTCCCATCGTTTGAGCTGGTAAAAGAATTTGTTGACCAAACTAATAGAGAATAAAATGAAATTAGTATTCAAAATTAAAATTCAAAATAGTCAATATAAAAATATACTCGTACTTGATTAACAACAATAGTTCCTGCCAGTTGCTGAGCTCCTCCAATTTGTTGGGTAGATAATGTTACACCCTCACCACCAGACGAGACAATTGTATTTTGCTGTTGTTGTTGCAATTGCTGAAGAACTGCACCACTATTATTTGTTGATGACGTTGACATTATACTATTATTATTTGGATTTGATGTCACTATTGATGCTGTTGAAATTTTTTGTGGAGTTGTTGAAATTATATTAGTGTTTGTTGAGGCTAAAATTGGTTTAGGCAAAATTTGCGGTTGTTTGGCTCTGATTAATATTTGTTGAGGTCCTTGATTTTGAGTTGTAGTAACAATAGAGCCTGCTGGTGTTTGTTGTTGAAAAAATCCCCCTGTAGTTTTTAATTGTTGTTGAACAAGGGTATTACCTTGTTGTTGAACAAGGTACTGAGTTCCAGTCGGTACAACAGCTAAAAATTATAGGAAAATTAAAATCAAGATATAAAATTAAGAATGTAACAAGTAATACTGCGAATATGATACTTACTATATGCTCCTCCATTACCCGTTGCAACCAAAGTTAAGCCAGAACCACCAGATGTAATAAAAGTAGGATTTTGTTGAATGAACTGTTGACTGCTACCTGTTACAGTTTGAATCTGCATCAATTGTGGTTGTCCAGTAGCATTCGATGTATTTTGACCTTGTATAATTTGAAATTGTTGTTGTTGTTGCTGGCCTTGTTGATCTCCTTCGTTAATTGTTAAACTTGTTCTACGTATACTATTAATGTTATTTGGAATAATAGATGAGAGAGTGATATTGCTAGAATTTTGTTGTTGATTGCTCAATAATGTTGTTGTCAAATTATTATTTAAATTTAAATTTGAACTATTAATAGAAATATTATTATTATTACTAATTTGTATTGTACTACTATCTGTTTGTTGTTGCTGTTGTTGTTGTTGATGTAAAATGACTTGTTGTATTTGAGCAGAAGAATTCAATTGTTGTTGTATTATACTGCTGCTGTCACTTAAACTTACACCAACAACACTAGTGTTACTAGCACTATTATTACTGCCAATAGTATTTGAGATAGTACTAGGTAAAGACGGTGAATTTGAGATCAAAGAAGCAGAAGAAGTAGTTGAAGAGAGCACCAAATTTGAAGAAGATGACTCCTGTTGATTTAATTGTTGCTGTTGTTGTTGTGTAGTATTAAAATTTGAAGAGTTGTTTAATATTGATGAAAATGATGATACAGAAGATGTACTACTCCCATTATCTGATAAACTTATATTCTGTTGCTGTGTAAAATTGGTTGAAACAGTAGAAGAACTATTAATATTTGAAGTTGAATCACAGATAGAGTTAGAGCCAGTCGAAACAGCAAATTGTGTTGTTGTTGCTGCCGTTGTAGAGGATGACAACGACGAATTGAAATGTTGTTGCTGGTGGTCAGTTGTGGAGGTTGTTGTATTGGTAGGAGGATTTGAGTCACTTTGTGTAAAGGCATTGAAATAACTTTCAGAACCAAGATTCGATGTACAATTTTCAAAATCTGATGGTACATATGATTGAGAAATGTCCGTTAAATTATTTGATGTTGGATTATCAATATTATCAAAAAGTGGCGAATCTTCATAGTCTGATGCTAATGATCTAGCGAGTGAAGCAACAACATTATCAACAGTTTCTCCGGAACTATAATATTTTAGATAATATTCATTTTATAATATCCTGTCTGTGTACCTTAGCCTTAAGACTTAAGAATAAAAAAATACCTTAGAAGCTCCGAATCGGAAGTTAATCCCCCGAGGAAAGACTCTAACGCATTTGGATCACTAATAAATTAAAATAGAGATTAGAAACTTATTTCATATTTTCATTGTAAAAAAAACATACTCAATGACATCAAGGAGACGTTGTTGGCCCGACATAGGACAACTATATCCTAAATTATTACTTGCTTGATTACCATCCTAAAATTAAAAAAATACATTTACTTTAGTTAAGTTAAATAAAAGTAGTTGTAATTCATATTATATTTTAGCATCTAGGTAATTTATATTATTGTAATGTGTGTATCAAATATCAGCCGATATCCCAAACAAAAGTACCTTAACCTTTACACTGATTAGAAACCCGCAATTTCTGGTCCTAGTAAGATAAAATCCACTATACAATATCACATTAGAATTTTATCGTACCTACAGTATATATTTTATTTCAAATCTCATGATCAGTTCACTATAAATCCAAAACACAATCCCTCTCATGTATTCTGCATGTGCAAAAAAATTTAAACCATTTTTTAACTCGCAACATTAAATCTAAATTTTTAAACACCACTAGCTAGCTACCACCGTTATTTATTATTATTATTTTTAATTTTATAAAAACAACTTAGGGAAAAACACCTCTTTTTATCCTTATAATGCTACTTTTTACATAATATTCCATATGAGTACCTAGTAGTAAATAAGAGATCAAATACATTCTTCATACTACATATCATTTTAAGGCAGTCTCAATCTCTAAGGCATAGCCTCCTCCCTCGCCCATGTGAACGAATAGCTTTTCAAAAACCAAGTTTTTGAGTCCTTTTTCAAAATACATTATACCTACTACCTACTACTTTTTTATCCGCATGACTCTTTATAACTCTTTATTACATAAGGTACCTTATGTTCTGAATTTTGATAAAATGCATAATTAAAAAATAAATAATAATCTCATTAAGGTTGAACCCTCTAAATCTTAAGTTTAACAATCGAGTCGAATAAATTGTAAAATAAAAAAATCCTATATTTATTCATTTACAATAAGTACTTGTAGATCTTTCTAAGGTACTACTAGGTACGAATTAACCTGATGATAATTATTATAAGTTAACTGCATAATGTACCTCTTTAAATAAATAAAAAATAAGTGCATTTGAGCTTATTTTAGGAGGGAACATTCAGTGGCGGGGGGACGTCGAAAATTGAGTAATTCCTCGTAAGATTACAATTGTCAAAGGCGGACCATCATGTTCAAAACTCCGCCTTTACAATGCAATGCTCAATTCATGGGAAAAAAATTATCTCAACTCGAAACTCCAAGACCGACGGACTCGAGCGACAACATCAATTCCTACACCAAAAATATTCTACTACACTCTTGCCAGTCACTTCTTGCCAGTCCGGAGAAACAAAGGTCAATTCACATAAGTCGACCCAAACCTAAATAAAATCCTCAAGTTGCAAGGGAAAGTTATCTACGACTTGTTGTCTGTATCTCTCTGGGGTTAGTGATTTAACCATCCGCCATTTTTCTCTTTTGAGGTTGCGACTCGAGTCAATTATTACTGTGATTTAACTATCAGAATAGGTTTAGTTGATTATATATAAATGTAATTGATAATTACCAGTAATGTTGAGGTCGGTCACAGCCAGTGTGCTCAAAGTTTTGCCAAAAAATCACCGGAGGCAATCAAAATTTCAGCTCTTGGATTTGGAACCTTTGAATCTTTTTGCTTAACTGAAAGAAGTGGGATGAATGACGACGCGAAACCAACCCAACTGAAATTTCCCCAGCTAGCCGATCCCTCAACTCCATACATTTCCCCCATTCCTCTGATATATTCCCATCATTTTCTATATCCAGTTTCGGAGATTTCCAAAATCTAAATACATAATAAACAAAAAATTTGTTATCATTTTAATTTTCTTTCTAAAATTTTGAAAATCATTTCATATATTTCTCTCTCGAATTTCGAAGAAGAAATAAAACCTCAATTTCATTCTATTCACCATTCCTACATTAAAATCCATTCGACTATATATACTACTTGTACCAGAGCGAGTAGTATTTCAAGAGATTTCGAGTCTAGAAAGCAAGCAACCCACCACTATATATATAATGTACAGTAATATATAGATAGATAGAATCCAAAACCTTCATTCTACATCAAAATATACCTATTACACATACCCTCCCCGAACAAAATTACTGCATTCTACATTACATACATATATACTATATACATACATACATAGTACATACATTTTATCATCTAGCTAGGTATTCAATAAGTTTAACTCTTTAGAAAGTCAGTCAAATATACATAGTTTAGTCTATAGTACAAACAAAAGGTTCAAAAATACAATCCTATCCTATAGCCTACATCTACATACATGTATCATACAATTCATTTCATATTGTATATGGACAAGTACGTGGTGTATGTGAATGTATTTATGTACCAGTACTCAGTAGGTATTGCAATATATCCTTATCTTCGAAGCAAATATGATTAGCTTAAATAATACACTGGCCATTCATTCGCTTCGTTCGGGGGATATTTTGCCTTGGTTAGTTAGTTGAAGCCTATCTGTATTTTTGCCCTGGTCGTCTTAAGCTTTGGGCATGTGTGAATCACTTTAACATCTAGGACCGGCCTTAAATTCAAAAAAAATCGTCCCTTAATCTTATGCTTTTCAACTTTTCTCCAGAAAACATCCAGCATTTGTTTGAGTAGAGATGAGGATTTTTGGAAAAATATAGAATGTTCCATTTCGTAAAAATATTTGGTGTTGATTAATCGATGAATGTTTAGAACCAAGAAGTGCCGATGATAAAAAGCTTGATATGTACTTGGCAAAGCAACTATGTTAAAAAGCTTGTCTTGACTGATATGATTTTAAAATCCAAATTATAGATTTCCAAAAATAGATTAATCCATATATGCTTGTAAGAAAAGAAAATATAATTTTGTTATTCATGTAAAATTATATATTTAATTAAAATCTTTAGGTAATAATAATAGTATTATAAATTATAGCTTACGTGGATATTCTTATAAATTAACCGTCTCTGGACATTTTTTTTATACTTACACAATGTTTAATAATAAAATAAAATTTTTAATCGTCTTCATCTTCATTACCGACTTTTTTCCTTTTTAAAGAACCAAAAACTTCTGATGGAATTGACATTTTCTCAACTTCTATAATGTCTATAAAGAATTAAAAATAATTATGATAAATTTTATATCAATCAAAGAATTTTAAGCTTTTAAATATCAAACAAATACCATCTTTTTCTTCTTCATCGTCATCCAAATCTATCTCGTCAGGATTTGAAACTTGTTCTTTTGTAGGTTGAAGTGTATCTCCCCGCACAAATGAAACTTCACCAGGTCTTTTAGTTGGAGGTGCTTGGATAGTGATTGAATTTGAGGATGAAACTGATCCACCATCCTGAGCTTCAGTTAATTGAGATATTAAACTTGGATCTGCAGATTTTCCTTGTGCTAGAAATTGAAACAAGTAAATAACGATCAAGTTTAAATTGAATCATAATCATGATCATCGTTATAATATGATCATAACTATACTTTTACTACATACAGATATTAATTTTACTATTATTATACAAACTCGAATATTAACACCCCTGCGATTCGCAAGTTTTCGAGTTCGAATTTTCCTTCAAATATTTATGAAAAGAAAACATGTCAATTTCAATAATTACCTGTTTGTTGTGCAATGAGTTGCGCTGCAAACTGTGTATTATACAATGCCTGTACGGATCTTTTAATTCTAAGCATTTCTCTAATTGTATCTTCATTTCCATGTCGAACTTCAAAATCTTTCCATGCTGACCAAAATTCGCTACAGACTCGTGGATCACATATCTGACTTGTATGTGCATAAATTGCTCTAGCTAAAAAATTTACAATTATAAAAAAAATTTATACAACGATAAGTATAAAACAAAAAAATTATAGTTATTATACCTCTATCAATTTCTCCTAATTTTGTTTCAAGTTCAGAAAACCTCAGACCCATTTGTCGTGCATCTGAATCATGAAGTGATTCCATAGCTGCTTCAAATATCGGACGAGTCTTGGTCACACCATATAATTCAGCAGCTTTTTGTATATAAATATTAAACATTTGATATTTATCAGATTTGTCAACAGCTTTTGTTGATCTTTCATAAATATTCATTGCTCTTCTTGCACCACCATGCATTTCTTCATGTTTAGCATAAAGCAGGTAAAAATTTTTCGCTAATTTTGGAGGAACTGTTTCAAGACCTATATTAAAAAGTAAATTAATAACAATAAATTAGGTTATGTATATTCTACAGTGTACGGTAAAGGTATAAAATAAATATGTATTTTACATTGTTCAAAGAGATCCCGTGCCCGTTCAATTTTATCTCCACCATATCTTTCGAGGAATTTTGATAAATACGTATTCCATAAATCGTAGACATGTGGCCATTTAAATAAAGCAATTCCTTTTTCATAAGCTCTGTAATTTTGAAACAATTTTATAAATAAACCAGAAACAAACCGTATAAATACGATTAAAAATAAAAATGTATACCTACCTAAATGCTTCTTCAAAGTATTGATTTTCTTCTAAAAAGAGTCCATAATTCATAACAATTTGTGGCGTCGATATTCTCAACTCGACAATCTTGTCATAAACAGCTTTACAAGTTTTAAAAGTTCCGAATGATTCCTCTATTAAAAATAATTTTTAAAATTCAATTATTTTGATTAATTTTTAATTATGTATTATGTATAATAAATTATAAATAATCTAAAGTACCTACCTAAATCCGCATAAAATGACCAAAGTTTTAAACTTTTATATAAACGTCCTTGAACAGTCACAGATTCATCATGGCTATATTTTGTAAATAAATAATAATTTGTCAATAATTGATAACGTTTTTAAATAAAGTTCATGTTCATTTTCATTTTCTTACAAGGACGCTTTTAATCCTGAAGGTGGAATTGTTGCTGTATAAAGCAGTCGAAGTGCTTCTTTAAAATTCCTATATTTTATAAATTATAAAAATATAAACAAAATTATAAAGGTCAAACTTTTTATCTTAAACTTACTTTTGTCTTAATTCCATTTCAGCCCATTCGCACCAAACGGCTGCTAAATCATCAACTTTTAAATAGGAGACATGTGTTGCTTTCTCAAATATAATTCTAGAATCATCAATTTGTCCAGCCTTCTCATAAAATTTTGCAAAGGCTACCCAAAGTTGATTGAATTTCCCAACGGCTTGTTTTGGGTTAACAGTTTGTACTCCTGCGGAAAAAAAAATAAAATCATGAATCATGAATCATGATCATAATCCTTAATCTTAATATTATTTTATATACCTTCTGTGAAAGCAGCAATTGCCTCTGTTGGTTTATCTTTTAATAATTCAACTCTTTTTAGCCATTCATTCACATTATGAGGATTTTGTCTCAAAAGAACAGAGTTCAGAAGAATTGGTCGCCTTTCCATAAGATTTTCAAGGCGAGCAAGCCTCATTTCGATAATATTATCGTCAGCGTCTTCATCTTCCATTAATTTAGAGAGTAAAACCTCTTCATATTGTGCATATGAATCGAAAATTTGTGAAAAGTCTCTCACAGTCGTTACACTTTGTGTTCCTTCTTCGTAAATATCTCGAGCCTATAAAATACAAAACTGTAATAAGAACTTAACTTGTACTACAATTGATTTGATACACTTTTATTATAAATTTTTAGAATGTACTTACCCTTTCAAATAAACCTGAGCGAACATAGTAATCTGCTAGACTTGTCCAAAGAAATCCAATTTGATCAGTGTACCTATTAAGTCCACTTCTAATAATTGAATCGACATCTAATGATTTTATCTCTTTAGGATTTTTTGAGATTAATTGACAAAGTTCAGTCCATAACATAAAATTAGATTTCCCCTAAAAATTAGGAAAAAACACAAGTTAAGAATAGGGTTACCCGACCAGTTTTAGCCAGCCAGTTTTGGCCAGGTTTAAACCGGCCTGGCTTAAACTATGATGGCCAAAACTGACCAAAACTCAAAAATTCGACGTTCAAAACTGGCCAAAAATCAGAAATAAGACGTTCCAAAACAAACAAAAATGGCTAAATTTACAATTTAATTTGTAAAAATTGTTAGACGTTGAATCACGATGGTATATTCGAGGTCGCTTGAACGTCAAGTGGTCAAAATTTAAATTTTTTAAATTGATTATCGATATTTAGATATTTAAAAATGAAATTTTCAATGTCCATTATATTAAAATATATCAAGACTTTTTAGTATTTTATATTGGTTGAATTTAGTATAGGCTTAAATTACACTTTTGAATTTTGGCCGGTTTCAACCAGTTTTAGCCGGTTTAAACCGATGGCTAGGCTAAAACTAGTTTTGGCCGGCTAAAAAGGTAACCCTAGTTAGTAGTAGTTAAAGGTAATTAGATTAGTGATTAGCTTTTATTATTATAGTCTTCAAGATATAGATATAGAGAGTGATACATAATAATAATAATGCATGTAGGTAGGTACTAGGTACGAACTACACGAATGATTTGTTTGAGGAGATTTGATTTGAGAAACTTGAATTTGAGAATTTGAGAATCTTGAACCCGCTAATAAAACTTTAAAAAAACAACAACGCGCGGGATATTTTTTTTTAGATTTATTTATTATTTGTATTTGTTTGTTTGTTGATTGTTGGTGGTTGTCGTCGGGTCTTCTGTCCTGGTCGGTCGGCTGTCAGGCTGTCATCATTTCATTCATTGTCACCTGTCATATAGTCATAAGGTAATTAAATTATACTCTATCTCTATCTATCATTTAACGTAATAAATACTCGACTCCTACTACTCCTACTCCTATTTGCATTTCAACCTTTCAACCCCTTAAATTAAATTTTTACGAACGAACTTCTTTTTATCTATCCTTAATCCTTTCTTATTCTTATACTTATTACACTAACTAACTACCAATCGAAATTATCGAATCTAAATCTATCTATAGTTAAAGTTAGATAGCACAAGTTAATAAGATAAGAAAATCAAACAAATTAACATTTACCTACTTAAGATTAAGATATTAGTAGTACTTTATTATAATTATAATACTATTATAAATTATAATTATAATACTTTGATACCTTATAATACCTTACCTACTAATCGTCTAATAAATGTATATATACTGTATTTTGTCTTATCCTGTCACTAACTAGTTAAGGTAATAGATATGCTTGCTTGTACCGTTAGTGGGTTACGTATTAAAAATTAAGTGTACCTAGCTAGGTACTTAAAAAGGATTTTTAAAAATAAAATATGTGCATAGGTGGAATAGGTGTGGGAAGCGAGTTTACAGTTAGTTGATGTTGATGAGGAGAAGTCTGATGATGTCCAGCAGCAATAAGATGAGCAGCAGAACAAGCAAAAATGGTCCTCACCTCCTCAGAATTTCAATCGATGGGAATATTTCAAGTGGAAAATCCACTGTCGTAGCCACCCTCGCAAATTTCTTCCCAACCACCACCTCCCTTAACACCTCCACCACCACCTCTAACAACAAATTGCAAAGGAAACCCATTCAAGTCGAAATCGTACCAGAGGTGAGCTATACATATAATATACCTTATAAATAATATAAGTATCTTTATGTTACTTAATACCGTAAACGTAATTATTAATTATTTATCTAAAATAGTACTAACCCTACTCCTACTAACTTAAATATAAATATAATATATTTTATATTTAGCCTCTGGAGAAATGGACAAATCTTGGTGGGCACAATTTACTTGACATGTTCTACAAGGATCCAGTGAAGCATAACTTTCTATTCCAGCACTATGTTCAACTCACTCGACTCATGGATGTCGTCCGTGACGACTTACCCCCTGTGACTGCAGTGAACACTTACAAGTTTAAAGATGATCCGGATGATGACTTGGACTTTGATGTCCAAGAAGAACCAAGAAAAATTAAACTCTTTGAAAGATCTCTACAGAACAACCGGTAGTAATAGTAAAGATATAATTATTTTATCCTTCCTTCCTTCCTTCCTTTTCTCTTCTTATCTTTTTTCTCTAATGATAGTTAACTTATACCTACATAATAATAATTTTAATCATAACCATAATCATATAACTATAACACAATCAACCAAGGTCAAAAAAATGTACGCAAAAGTAGATAGAGATGCAATATTCTGTATAATATGCTATGATCATGATCGAATACTTATTTTTATTTTCATATATCTTTGTATTTAGGCATTGTTTTATCGAGCTAGCCAAGCGTCAAGCCAAACTCGAAGAAGTTGAATTCAACGTGATCGTCGAATGGTAATGCTAAATAAGAAAATTAATATTACTTATATTTTCTAAATTTTTACATTGATATCATAATCAAAGCTATTTATTTCTTTTCCGGACATATATACCAAAAGGTCTATATAATTTATTTTATAATTTATACTACTTCTTTGCCAATAGGTTCAACTGGTTGGAGGAGAACTTGGACTTGAGTTTGGATTTGGTGATCTATTTGAGAACTTCTCCCAGGGTCGTCTACGAGGTATTATTCTATTAATTATCAACCTATACCTAATCCTAATTTTGTGACGTGACCTGTGTGTTTAATCATCAGTATTCTTTTTGTTAGCCTAGATCTTGACTGATTTACTGATTTCTAAAATTTTATATATAATAATGTTGTTCATTATAGCGTATGCTAAGACGAGGTCGAGCAGAAGAGTGTGGAGTGCCCTTAGAGTACCTGGAGGCTCTTCACGAAACTTATGAACAGTGGTTAGGCCGGAAGTCTGTTGATCATCATCATGGGTATGAAATCCAGCAGAAGGTGATCGTCGTGGACGCGAACCAGACACAGGCTGAAGTTGCAAAAGAGTAATAAATACAATTATTTTTATTTTACCTAATTTGTATTACATTTTATTAATACTAATACTAAAAAATCTTATTCTTAGATGCCAAAAACTTGTGCAAGAATTTCTTGACCAAAATTACAAGCCAAAGACAAATTCGTATTCCAATGGTCACCATTTTCAAATATCGACTCCTTAAAAAAAGTTATCTAGAGCTTAAATTTAGCCTTAATAATTAAAGTTATTCATTTGTACTTTTTTATGAGCACAAAATTACTTGTTCCGTACTTATCTGTTTCTGTTAAATCTTATCATATCATGGATAATATAATACTCATTTTTTATATGCAAGAAGCTAGGTCGTTTAGAGTATTAAGAATCTAAAATATTATAAATTATAGGCAAACAGTACTAATTGTTTTTACATAAGGTACATAGCTTTAATATTCTATAATGTATGTATATATTTACTAATTATTATAGCTACATTATCGTATAATGCTGTATTATGCTGTACCTACATATTACAATAATAAAATTTCATTCAATGAAGTTAAATAGTTTGTACTACAAGTACCTATGTAACGATACGAGTACGAGTATATTCATCGTTCAAAAAATCCTTTTTTTTAGATTACCTATGTTTTATTCCTCGAGATATTGTTGAAGCTTTTTCGTTCAAGTTCAAGTACGTATGGTAAGGGTAAATAAATATTAATAATAATTTATTGTTGCGAATGAATGTGAGATAAGTAAGTGGAAAGATTTCACGGAACTCGACCAACCGACCGTCGCTTCATTCATTCTTTTATTAATAATAATTAGTTAATTAATATGGTATACAAATGTATAACTACTGATCTACCTACCTACTACCTATACGTAAAACTATATTTATATATATGATGTGCCTGCCTATAGGTTGTAGTTAGGTTAGGTATACACGTACTATCTATATACGTATTTTCGCGCGTATAGGCCGCACCCTATGTATAAGCCGCACCGTTCAAAATTCGAAAATCAAAAAAAAATTCTATGTATAAGCCGCGGCCAAAAAAGAGCTTAATTTACCTACCTAAATACTGAGATTTTTTGAGCGGGATTCAAAATT
>JAQIXA010000851.1:0-33150 GCA_034699045.1 Nanhermannia cf. coronata Gr-Ori-00579
TATTTGTCAATAAATGTCAAAATCTATTCAGAAAATGTCAAAAAAGTTCTTAACTTAGGTCTGAAAATGTTAAAATTATTTCAAAAAGTATCGGAAATGTCAAAAAATATTTAATGAAAACAGAATAAATGGTTAAATTTGATGAGGTTAGATATTTTCGGTTGTAATTTAAGTCAATTGAGGTTATAAAAGGTCATATCAGAGTTGTTTTAAATATATGGCCAATATTTAGTATCTGTAATTTAGCATGGAGAAATGTGGAGTTACTTTTTGGACACTTCTGTATACGACTGATATTTTTTGTATGACCCGTAGGCGGTAGTGGAACTTTGAAAAATGTCAAAAAATTGTAAGTAAAGGTTTTCTTTCTCATTGCTGTTAAAAGATATGTTATTTAATATAAATTTATAAATACTAGTATACATCGTATACTATAAGGTCTCCGTTATAACGCTATACCTCTGTATAACACCATAGCATATCATAGTGTGCTCCATATTTATGTGATTTATGAGTCGTATGTGGCGTTGAAAATTTCATCTTTCATTTCGTATCAAAAGTCCTGTCTCGCTTTTTCTCAAAAAATTCCAACTGACACAAAACCCACCCTTTAAAAAACGAAAATAAAATAAGAGATTTTATTAAAATCAAAAATTCCATTTAGATTTACATTACACACATACTGAATGCAAAAAAATATGTACAAAAAATCAATATTCAACACACATTTGGACACATACTTTGTATTTTAATGAAATGCAATTGTGCATTTTCATTTATTCTATTTTTAATATTTTAGATACTTTTTGAAATAACATTCTTGACCAATTTTTTGACATTTTTTGAATAAATTTTGACATATTTTGACAAAAATACCACATTTATGGTATAATTCTAGCTAGTTTTTGCGGTTTTCTGACACCCTTTAATCCTTATCCTTAGTTCATTAAATATTAAATATCTCAATTTTGAGATCCTAGATTTCCTTAATGAGCGAACTTACTATTCATTGCTTTCACTTTCCCAATGCCTGTCTGTTTCCTTTATTACTTGTTTACCCCTCTATAGGTTTACTCAAATAGTACTGAACAAATTTTAACCAAGGTTAGCAAGAAGGACCCTTATAGAGCCTAGTTGTGCCATTTAGATAAAAAAAAATTAGGCGATCTGTGGAAATTCAATTTTAAATGGGACTTTTGGAATTGAAATGCAATTAAAATATGTAGGGACCTTTATTTTTGGCTTATTTAAAAATGTGTAAAAATGGCTCCAATTTAATCACATCCATATTTTGGATGAATTTACCCTTCTATTTTTGGTCTAACTTTACCCATGAATGAAATTAACCAAATTTAAAAAAAATCCTAACATAATCTAAACTAAAAAATGGGTTAATTTCATACAAAGGTAAAGTTATACCAAAAATATTGGGGTAATATTCAATCAAAATAAGAATGAAATTAATCTCAAGTCTAAAAATCACTCTTCTATACGTCCAACCATTCAAACTTAAATGAATTAGTAATCTTTTGAAACTAAAATTGATATGAAAATAAAAAATCATTAAATTCTTTTGATTTGATCTCTTTTGAGTAGGGAATGTAATTTAAAAAAAGAAATTTCATTCAAATATAAGTCAAGGACAATTTCTTTCAAATAAAATGCCAAAATGTATAATACTAGGGGGTAGATTAGGAATAGTTAGGCTACATTTCACATGCACCAGTTGTCATTTTGACTCAAAATTTGTCTGATAGTATCTTGATTATCTCTACATATAGGTAGATATATAAATTTCATCTCAAATGTACAACTGTTAAAAGCAGGGGAAAGAAAACTGTCTTTTCTTATGAATATTTTAAAAAAGTTTCCTAACTATCCCCATCTACTCCTGCTGGTAACTATATAGGGATTTAGTTTTTAATTTAAATTTTTGTAATTTTTGTAGATTTTAATTACCTCTATATGAAAACACTAGATCAAATGTACCCTACTTAACTTAACAAGGGTTCTTATATTTATTTCAAAAGAAATTAATCAAAAGTCCAAACACTCATGATCAACTGCAGGTATTAGGGTTAAAGCTCAAATTTAGGTTCATTTTTTTGCAAAAAAAAGCTTTATCTACAACTTATACAAGGTTTTTAAAAAGTAAGGACATCTAAATCCTTACAAAACCTAAGATCTTTAGGTTTGTGAGGTAAAATCCTCAATAAATATCCAGGATAATGTAAAATCTGCATTTGAAATTTTTCAAAGAGCCTCTATTTAAATTTGGAAAAATGATTTTGAGAGAATTTCTAAAAAGAGATTAAGTACAAGAACCATAAATATTTCTATTTTTCTGGAAAATTTCCAGCTCTTCAACTCTCTCAACTTAAATGTATTATTTCACTTGGATGTTTTTTTTGGATCAAAAAGTTCTCTTAAGACTTGATTTTGCATAAGAAATGCATAATTATATGTAAGTATCCTTACTATATCCTCTATATAGGGATAGATTAGGCATAGTTCGGACACATTTTTGAATTTTTTACCCCCATTTTTCTTCCTAATTTCTTGTACCTTTGACCTCATATGCTTACACCAATATCTAAAGAAAGTCTAGATATACTCAAACAAACTTCAGGTCAACTTTTTCATTCAAAAATAATAAATATATTTCTCAAAAACATGGCCTAACTATCCCTTATTTTAGTACAATTGTGTCTGCAGAAGGCTTAAAAGATTAAGTTCATAAAACATAAGAATTAAAATTAAGTTTCTCTTCGACTCAGAAATTAAAACTTTTTAATAAGCAGAAGAAACTTGGGATTTAAAATTTTCCTGCTCATCAAAATCTTCACAAAAAAGCTCAAAAATTTCAACTTTTTAAATCAAAGCATTACCTACATAATCTTGGGGTTATAATGGGCCTTTATATAAGATTTAACAAGGTAAAGGCTAGAAACCCGAATAGATCCTTTTCATATGAATAATACTTATATGAGGTAGATAAGAAATTGCAATTTTTTTTAGTCTTTTTGATTATTCACCTCTAAACATAAACATTTAGAGTTGAATTTAAATTTTTGAAAAAGTCACAATTTTGATCTTTTACAAAATATTTCGGATTTTGTATAATATGTAATATTTTCGTTAGGTAAATAACATATTTTGATTTAAAACTACTTAAATACAGTTGAATATCACTATAATGGACACAAATTTAAGGACCTTAGTTTAATTTCATCCCTATTTTGGCTGAATTTTGGTGGGTCTAACTTACCTCTGTATGAAATTGACTCAAAATGTTTTTAGTTTAGTTTAGCTTAGCTTAGGTTAGGATAGGATTTTATAAATATTTTGGGTTAATTTCAAATAAGAGTTAAACCAAAAATATAGGAGTAAATTCAATATAAATAGGGATGAGATTAAAGAACCAAATTCACTATAAAGAGAGTCTACCTTAAATTTTAAAGCTTAAAATACCCAAATAATTAGAGAATGACGGCTGTATTGTCCCAGGATACACAAAGTTTCCAGACCTTTTTTGAAGTTTCCAGACAGATGAAAAAATTCTTAAGAAATGCATCTTTACAAGTACTACAGCCGGTTTTATCTATAACGGTTAGCACCTTTAACGATGGGCTTTTTTTATTTGACCTCGATCTCAAGTAGATGACCTTATTCAGATATAGTCTAATTGAAGCTACTAAATTTGCTTATATCAGTATTGTATCAGTTTTACAGATATTGTATTTTTTTTTTTAAATTTTACCAATTTTGGACTGTTATAGAGAAGTAGGACTGTATTCAATTTTACTTATCTAAACTAACTAACTAAAGAGTGATTCAAAGGACTGATAAAATTCATTGTAATTCGTTTATTTTCTTCTACCTACGAGTATATTATTTATTTTGCTATCTTATTCTTTTAAATATAAAAAAAAACAAATTAAGAAACACAAGACACCTTGATAGATCTTTAAAATAAATTAGGTCTAGTTAGGTCTGGACCAATTCCGGGTTTTTTCAACTAAATTAAAGGAAACTTAATTAACTAGACAATTTAAAATACTATTACACACAGTGTATCTCAAAATAAACGACTATTTTCAAAAGTTTTTTTTCAATATCAATTCTAAAGATCGTTTTTTTTTCAATTTTTTTTACACTTTTTGAGTTCAAGATCGAAATAGAATTTCATCAGCCTTTACTCTATACATACTCGTAGGTATCATAACCTCAATTTTTTTTTTATTTATTTCTATTTTTTGTACGTATAGCTAGTTCAATAGTACTATATACAAATGTACATATGTATACATGTATGTATGGTTTGTAGTTTAATATAAGCTTTAGATATTTATCATTTATTTCTTGTATATAATATTCAGTCAAGTGAAAGTCTCGAAAAAATGAGTGAAAGTAAAAATCAACTGAAAAACTTCAACATCATAAAGAACTCACAAGTAAGGTTATACTGAAAATATAGATACTCGAAAATTAAACGGATTTTAACCAAACTTTTCATGATGAATTCTTATAGGGTTTAGTGCCATTTCAGATTCAGATGCCTCAACCCATGCGGTACTCTCTATACCCTTTAAGGGGCCACAAATATTTGTATTTCATGAAATTATTCCCCAGTTTGAAATGCAAAGATATATTTCTCTGAAAGGTCTAGCAAAAAAGTAATTAATTAAGACCTTAGTTTAATTTCATCCCTATTTTTGCTAAATTTACCCATGTATTTTTGGTATAACTGTATAAAAATAACCCCAAAATTTTTTAATTTCGTTTCGTTTTCGTTCAGTTATACCTAATCAGGATTTTGAATTAATTTCATACAAAGAAAAACCAAAAGAATTGGGGTAAATTTGACTAAAATTGGAATAAATTGGAGTCCTTTCAATGCACTTTAAGACATAATTCTACGAGTATTTCGAAATTTGAAAAAAAAACTCAAGTTATACTAATGTCTTTCATTAGTTTTTGGATATAGGTATTCAGGCCTTTGCATACTAAACCCCATATAAATGCCAGAAAGCTCATATTAGCCCAAAGATATCCATTCCATAAAAATTTTGAGTATCAGAATTTTGACTATATGACTTAATTTTAGAAATTTCAAGTAGTTATCTCAATATTTGTTAGTTTTCTTTGGATTTTTTTTTCTGGTTTCAAAAATGACTCTATTATTAAATTTCGAAATTATAATGTAACTTGAAATTGATATTAGAATGAGAATATTTTAAAAGTATCTGTAGGTATATGAAGTTTTGCTTGTTTAGGCCAAGATAGATAGATAGATTTAGTCCCATGGGACTCCTTTCCCACTTCCAGGAAAACTTGCCATGATATCCCATACTAGATCTCAAACAATTTCCCCGTAAATTTCTTATGAGAGAAAGCTAAATAGAAACAAGGGACTCGCATAACTTACAAAAAAAGTAAATTGCTAAAATTGTTAAAGAAAAAAAAATAACTATACCATAGTACAATCTTACTGTTTATATTTATTTTATATTCTCAAGGGCTACCTAGAATCACAGAATCAGATCTCAAGATCACAAAAAGTTGTTTAAAAATGTCTCAAATGTCTTTATCTTGTATTTTACTAAAATTATTTGCAAAATTTTTTGAAATCAAATAGTTCTTAAGGTTCTGATAAGTATTAGGGATAGAGTAGAAATATTTAAGGCAAATTTTCATATTATTTAGACACCCTGGACTTGAATCTATACTATATATGTTTTACATTTGACCTGTTATCTTTATCTAGAGATAGCCAAGATATTCTTAAACAAATTTTTAAGTCAAAAGTATAGCAAAATCCGAAAAATTTTCCAATACTGATATTTTGCGGTTTTTCCATATAAAAAGCTACAAAATATTAAGAAAAATGTGAAATTCAATCCAAAATTTATATTTTGGACTTATTCTATGTAGCATTTATGATTTGGCCCAGTCGGTATTTATTTTTGACCAGACAGTATACAATCATTTTAAAACCATTTTCTATGAATTTTTTCCAAAAATTGATAAGATTTATATACCAGTATTAGTATCCCTTATGCTTGACATGGTATGTATTTGAACTTTTTACAATATAGGTATTTTTTTATTTAAATCTTAGTTATTTAGGTATTTAAAAGTATTTCTGAGAAAAATATGAAAAATTCAGTTGAGTTATGTCATAAAGGCGATTACATAAAACATTAATATGAGAATTGAGGATCCAATTTCCAATTTCCAAGAATGTGAAATAAAATAAAGTATTATTATGTAAAAAGTAAAAATACAATTCAAAATATTGATACATTTACTTAGGCTACTATTGAAATGAATAAAATTGTCTTATCAGCAGAAATATACTTGCCAATATAGTTTATATAGTACTTTAACAGGGTGATTTGTAAGTAAGTTCTCATTAAAAATGGAAATATTAAGAAATATACAAACTATCTGAAAATTGTCATTTGAAATTTTTTTGAGAAATTTTGACACCGTAGAGTTTTTTTTTCTTAAAAATTATTACAAAATAAATTAATTGCAGATTCACATTTGCCACAATAGTATAATGGGCAAAAAATATTATTTCTTAAATATCTACTAGAATTTAATTAACTACTCTTTAGTCAATTAATAATTGTGCGAGAAAAGCCTAGAATCCTGTATTATTCTAATATTTGAGGTCTAAAAACACCTTTGAGTTGGAATTTTAGTCATCCACTAGCACAAAAAGTCTCAATTTTACATCTATTTCAAAATCCTGGATTTCGTCAATTTTATTCGACGAAATCAAGGATTTCAAAATTAAAAATAACTTGAAATATCAGAAGTCATATTTGAAATCTAAAATTCTTAAATTTGACAGTTTTAAAAACTAAAAATGTTGTTAAATTTTAGTCATAATTTGCAAAAAAGGTCACAGAGTTAAAAGGATCTAACTCTGGTTGGAATTATTTTGAAAATTTATAAAATTTTAATCAATTTTGAAACTTTTCTCGAGCTTTATTTATGTAAACCCTGTAAAGATGTAGAGTAAAATATCTAATATTCTTTGAACAAGATTAAATTCTGATTTGTGGGCTTCGACTTCCTTCCCCTAGCAAAAGTACTAGTAGAAATGTACGAAAAAAATAGAAAAAAAAGTTGGACTTGCAGCTGCTATACTTTTAGTTATTTTATTTTTTAGTTGAACTTATGAACTTTATGGGTGAGTTTATTAGTGTCACAAAAACGAGCCCTTAAATTCTTAAATACTTTTGATCTGCTCAAATTGACCATTTCCATGTCTCTAATCTGATCCTCAGATTACTATTCAAAGGCAGGTTTCACAACTTTGAATTTTTGCAAATTTTTGTCATTTTTATGCACATTTTGTGCATAATTTTGTACAGAATTTGTGCATTTTGTGCATAATTTTGTGCGTTTGTGCATTTTATACAAGATTTTGAACATTTAGAGTCCTAAATATGGCAAAATTTTCATGAATTTGTAATTAAGGTGTTTGAGGTTAATTGCAATTAGGATTTGGAAGATATGTAAATAATTTACAGGATTAGTTTTTGTCTCAAACTTTGTGTCACAATTTCAGATCAGATTTTCTAAAGTTTAAATATAGGGTACAGATACTAGTACCTACAGTCTTTTGATCCATTTCTAAAGTATCAAATATCAAAATTTTATCTTCAAAATTGTAAATTTTAGCTTGAAATGTCAAAGTATGTGAACAAAATTTTTTAATATTTAGCTTGAAAGTTTCAAAAATCATTGTCAAAATTGTAAAAATTTAGCTTGAAAGGCCAAAATTATCTCTGAAACTGCTAATTTTTAGTTTGAAAGATCGAAATGTATCGTAAATATATAATTTTAAAGGCCAAATATATTCGTAAAATTGTAAAAATTTAGCCTAAAATGGCAAAAATTATCGCCAAAAATTGTAAAATTTCAACTTTAATTGTTAAAAATTTTCGATTTTGAAATATTAAAAGCTCTAAAGATCAAAAAATATCGATATAAATGGCAAAACTTTTAGTTTTTAAAGTTGAGATTTAGCGAGAAATTGAGTTTTTTTGAAAATTTTAAAGCCAAATAAATTTTATAAAAATTAATTTATTAAAAAAAAGCCGTTGAATTTATAGATTTTTCGATGATTGGATGTTATATCATAGGCATAATTATGTCTAATACAACTAAACTGAATGAAAGTAGGCAAAGTTCCACATTAGAACTAAATATACTGAAATCCTGTACAAAAAAAGCTCTTTATAAAGATATCTACTCTACTTTATATATGATCCTCTGTTCTGTAACATGCACAAATTCTAAAAATCTTAAAAAAACGAACTTTATAGATTTAATCACAAGTTTAATTTCAACCTATTTTAGTTGAATTTTTCCCTATACCTATATTTTTGGTCTAACTTTACGCAAAGTTAGACCAAAAATATAGATGTGAATTCAACCAAAATAGGGATGAGATTAAATCGGAGACATATTTATATCCGATATTTTATATTAAAATGTTATTTGAGATCAATTGAATGCTCATAATACTTCATAATGAAACTGTAGGTACTCATAACATTTATGAAAATGTATCTAAAAGTATATAAAACTAATTCTTTATAGCGATAGTACACTGTTTTAGTATTTAAGGGGATTTCTTTAAGTATTTTAAAGCCTTTTGTGCCAGACAGAAAATACAAATTACAACCAGACAGACTCAAATCTCGACGGATTCACTTAATCAATCATATTAATCGAAATTTGATTACACTCATTAGTAGGCAGCTTTTAGTATATTAGTATACTAGGTTGGCAAAAATCCGCCCTTAATATACTTAAAATATCTCGAGATACTTTGCAAAAATATTATACAATTCAAAGTCAAGAAAAATTAGAGATTTTAGGTAAATCAATAATGACAAAAAATTTTTTGCAATAAATGAATTCAATCACAAAAATACATAGTAGGGTAGTGTGTTTACTGTATACCCGACACTGATAGTTTGATTTCTGAATTTATTTTGGAAACTAAAGGTCGGGATATAGTAGGTAGGTAAAGCTTGAAATTCTTAAATGGTTTAGAAAACAAGTTGAAGGCTTTATTTTGGGTCAAAAAAAGTGGAAAAGTAGGAAGAAATAACAAGTTTTTTGGAGAATTTCGAATGTCTCGGGCGCAATTCTGAAGATTTATAAGCACTTGGGCCTGTCTGGGGGTACAATCCATTAACGACCAAACCCTCAATGACTTTTTCCTTTTCTGAAAAAGTTAATTTGGGCCAATTCTAAAATGTCATACTTATAAATATCAAAGCAAATTTGGCCAATTTGACATTATCTTGAAATTTTCAGATTAGAGAACCAGTTTTATGACAAATACGGACCTTGAAATTGTCAAAAAAGTCTTATATTGTATTAGAGTATAACCAAAGACTTCAAGACCACAAGATTTAGACTTTAATAAAGGGCTCCGATTTAATCTCATCTCTAATTTGGTTGAATTTACCCCTTTATTGTTGGCCTGTATGAAATTAACCCAAATTTGTTTTAATTCCTAACCTAACCTAAAGAAAACTTAAAATAATTTGGATTAAGTTCATACATGGGTAATATTGGATCAAAAATATATGTGGAAATTTAACCAAAAGATTATTTATAAGAATTCTCAACCTTGTACTTTTTTCGAGTATACTTTTTTATGTAGCATAAGACCCATTTTTGATTACTAAAACTTCAAAATCAAAATATTATTCAAAAATTGATCAAATAATGGTCAAAAATCCCTGATTTTGCAAAAATATACAAGAATTTTAAGTCAAATTGCTCAAAATTTGCTTAAAAACTCAAAATATTTGTGAATTTGAGTACTTTCCTAAGTACTCAAACTAGGTACTTTACTACCTGAACATTTAATGAATTTATTAAGGTTCTAAAAAGTCAATTTTTCTTAAAATTATATAGATACCTGGTCCTACTGATATGGAACATATCAGCAGGACCAGGACTTAAAGAACTGGCAAAAAATAGTAAAATTTGACAAAATAGAATTTGACCAAAATTGCGGATTTTTAGCTTTTTTGCACCCCAAAAACTATCATTTATTTAGGTCTATGCATTCTACTATCAGTACAAGTCTATAAGGCTATGTTTAACCTTTTAATTATTATCTACTTGAGCCTTTTAAATCCTTAAATCGCACCCAAGAAAACGGAAGAAAACTCATGAAAAAAAAATCTCTAACAAGGTCGTTAAAATTTTACAGAACCTTGATTTTACATTAAAGTACCCTACCTTAAACTCCTCATAATTTTTTGAATTTGCTAAAACCTCAGAAGGAAATATATAAATTAGTGAATTAGTATCCAAATGTAAATTATTTTGTATGATATACAGGGTCATTTTCATCTCTAAAATGTTCGTTTGATAATTGAGAAACACAACTCAAAGCTCTTTTTATCGAAAAAATTGTCATTTTAAAGCATTTTTGATATTTTATAATTCTTACTTGTACCTACTTATGTAAATTGTCTTTTCTGAAGTTTTTGATAAAACATTCAACAAATTCCCAAACTGTTTCAAGTCTTGAGGGGATTTTTATCAGAAAATATTTAAAATTTCATGTAAATTGAACTTTTAAAATGTCATTTATCTTATTAGAAAACTGGGAAGATTGTTTTTCTTAGGTAGGGTACCAGGCACATGTATATTATATTTTACAAATCATAGTTGGGCATTTTACACTATTCTTTTTTTTAACTGTAAGTCTAACAGATTTTTCACAAATGTCAATATAATACATGCGAAAATTACTTGACAAACTAATAATTATTGTAAGTAGATACTTTTGTATTTGCGATTTTGATAACTAGTGTATTTAAATGCATTAAAACCATTTAGCTAAAAAGTATCGGTCAACTGACAATGATCTGAGACAAAAATTGACTGGTTCAATTTTTTCTTAATATTTTGCAGCTTTTGATTGACATAAAAGCATCTAGAACCCGCAAAATTTTCTAATAATGATATTTTTGATTCTAGATGATTTTTTTTCAATGTCAAAAGCTGCAAAATATTAAAAAAAAAGTGTATAATAGAATTCAAAATTTATATTTTGGACTGAATATAAGAGGATATATATTGGACCAGTTGGTAAGGTATATATTCAAAAGGGAATTTCTACTACATCGATTTTGTTTTTGATTAAATACTCGTATCTCATTTGCATGTCAAAAATGTCAATATTGATTGATTATATGAAGTAAAGTCACATTAGATCATGTTAGGTTAAACTATATTAAGCAATTAAAGTATTAGATCTAGTAAAATCGGTCTTTTAACGATTTCTTAAAATTTTGTAAAATTTTGCCCAACTCTGAAACAAAAAAATATGTCAGAATAAAAGCTTCTTCTTTTATCATAATTTAGGATTTACAAGTGAAAGGCCATTAAACAACTTTATGAATTTCAAGTAAGGAAAAAATCGATCAAATTCATCAAAATATTTTGGTGGCTAATTTCAAATTCTCAGCACAATTTAAGATTTGAGACTGAGGGAAATAAATGTCTATAACTACTGGATAACAACTCGAGAAATCTGACCCATTTAACTCAACCTCTTATCATTTTGCCAATAAAACCATTTAAATATCATAATCGAAATTTCAAGTTTTTTTTTCAAAAAAAAAAGTATTTCCGGTTATCAGGATCAGTAACATAGTAGTTTGTGAGTAAGATTATCTTTGGCTTTCGGGATTTGTTAATCTGGAAACTTTTTAAATTTATTTTTTGCAGATACAAGTCTTGATGTCGGTATATTGAGACTTACATTTAGTCGGTATATCGTGACTTTGTGTGTTCGTTATAAGAAGGTTCTCCTCCCGAAGGACTCTGGAAGACTTACGATGCCCCAAGTTTTTCCAGTCTCTTGTCTTTTCCAATTCGATCCTTTTATAAAGGACATTTATCCTTAAAAAACTGAGGAAAAAGCTCGATTTTATTCAAAAATAACGCAAAAAATATTAAACTTTAGATACAAGGTTAATTTCATCCGTTTTTTGGTTGAATTTACCCATGTATTATGAATTTTAAGTTTAACTTATCCCTCTATGAAACTAACCCAAAATATTTTTAGTTTAGGTTAGTTTAGGGTAAAATTTAAAAAAAAATCGGTTTAATTTCATACTGAGGTAAAGTTAGACCAAAAATACTCGTATAGGGTTAAATTCAACCAAAAGTGGGTTGAAATTAAAACCAAATCAGTATTTAATTTAGAGAAATTACTAATTAATATTTAACTATTGATATTATAAAAAATTTCTTTAAAATTTGTAGATACTTGTCCTTAATAATTTTGAAGAGCTAAACGCCATACAATAATTTTCGTTTGTTTTTAATTAAAATATTAGGTATAAGCTTTTAGATGCTTTAAGATTGCGGTACATATATTTTGCATTCTAAAATGGGATTTAAATATACATACATACATATGTGTAATGAGTTTTTGAGAAAGAGTTTCAAAATTTTGAAATTTTAGAAGACTTCAAACAATAAAATACTAGATTTCGGTTAAAATCAATGCTTTTTATTGACCTACAGATTAGATTTCTGAAATTTTCATGGAAGCTAGTCTAAACCATCTAATACTGATAATTTCAAAATTTAGTCAATCAGGTATGGTATACTAAATTACCAAAATAAGCAAAATTTTGAAAAAAATTCCTATACACTGATGATATTTTTCTTTAAAAAAGTAATAGATTTTGAATAATTCTTTAAAAAAATTGAAATCTGACCATTCAAATGATATGGGGTTTTTTGACGAGCTAAATTTTTATTTGTAATACTTACTATGTACTGACATTGACTACAGTTACTGTTACAAAAGTAGGTACATACATATTAAAAGTATTCATTCTAGGTACTCTACTATAAAAGATACTTTTGTAGTAAATATAGTAGTAGTAAGTAATCGAGCTCACTTTCCAAGATGGATTTATTTCTCCTTTCTTCTCCACTTTCTCCATTTTAATCCTCGGTAAAAGTCTTTCTTTTTTTTCGAAATTCGAAACTACTTTCCAAATTCCTCCTATTGTATCACATATACAACACAAAGTCTTTCAAAAGTACAAAAATTTTGTTATAAAATGGCTAAAATATTTTTTAAACTTTGAAAATTGCATTTTTTTTGCCTAAAGTTTATAGACTTATGTAATTTCACACCTATTTAAGTTGAATATTATATAGTTTTGGTATAACTTGACGCTTGTATGAAATTAATACAAAAATTTGTTTAGTTTAGATTAGGATTTTAAAATATTTTGGGTTAATTTCATACATGGGTAAAAGTTAGATATATAGACTAATAATATAGGATAGGGCTAAATTCAACAAAAATAGGGATGAGATTAAAATCAGAGCTTAGTTTATATTACTGTGTGTAATAAGCGAGTTCTGAGAAAAAATAAGTCGCAGTCCAGTAGACCAAAATATTGGATTCTAAAGTATCAGTATTGTCATTGTCTTTCAAATTTCTCTGAAAAAGTAAATCTAAACGATATAAACATGTTTTTGAAATGTTAGAATTTATAATAATAATTTTAATAATTGCACATTCAAAGTCAAAGGGAAGATACTACTATAATGTGCAGTAAAATACATAAAAATGACTGAGATCCGATCACTATCACCAAATTCGTCACCGTCACAGGTCAAGAAATTCGAGTAAATCAAAATAAAAAAGTTAGATTTTTTCTCAAGATTACCTATCTTATTGTATATTTGTATTTAAGTAGGAAGTTGTTTACTGGCCGATTGTAGACCCTCTGGTTCAAAAAACCGTCTGGTCCAAATTATAGGTGTTACTAGAATTATAATTAGCCCAAAATCTGAATTTTGGACTAATGCACTTTCCTTTTAATATTTTGTAGCTTTTGACAAAATACAGATAGCCTGAGAAATTATCTATGATATTTTGCAGTTTTTTGATTATTATTTTTCCATGTCAAAAGCTGAAAAATATTATGAAAAGGGTGAAATTCAACCCAAAATTTATATTTGGGTCTAATTCTACTGGTTTACTAGACTATCTTTTGTATAATTTGAACCAGTTTAGTTAGTAAAATATAGTTAGAATGATATCCCTGGCCATCTACAGATATTTAAAATTATCAAATTTTTGGAATTAGATATTTATTCAGACTTTGAAATCGTGGACAAAAAGTTTGGACATTTTGAACAATTTGAAATTCATGTAATTTTTTCGATTTTTAGTGATTTTATCACCCTAATCTTATGTCTTTTAGATACTTGTAACAGCACTTGAGTTAAGTGTAAGTACATCAATTTATTTTTATTATCAAGTATAAAAATCTCATTTATTGTACTGTCCATTTCTAAATAATTGAATTACAAAGTTTTTTTTTTGATTTGAGCCAAATCAGCGCAAAAAAAGTTTTATTTTTCAAAGTCTTTAATTTTATTGGCACTTGATACAGATCCTAATACTTTAGTAGGGTAGGGTACTATTAGTATCAGTCAGATAACTTACTATTAGATACTTGGGATACTTGTAATCGGAGTCTCAGCAACTTAATTTGAGATTATTTTTCAATGATATTTCTTCAAAAAAATCCTCATTTACTGTACTATCTATAGGTAGTAGCAGTAGGTATTGTCAAGATAAGAAAGTTTTCTAGATCAAAAGGTCAAAAAAGCCGTTTTAACCCCCCCATAAAATAAAATAAAATAAAATAAAATAAAATAAAATTCTTTATTTTATTATATATAACCAGTACAGAAATGTAATAAGTATAATAGTATAAAATAAAACAAAACTTTTCACTTTGGCTCTAGAACTAAATTATAATAAATAATAATTTATGGAATCATTTCTACTCATTTTAATAGCCCATTTTGATGAAACAAAAAGAAATTCTGCATAAAAGACGCCCTGCAATATAAAATCTTAAAATATGATAGAATTTTTTTTGCCATACTCGTATATTGAAAAATAAATCTTTTTTTTTAAATAAGATATTTGGAGAAAGTTTTTAGAAATTTTTAAAAGTTAACTCAAGTTAAACTAGGATTTAATTAACTAGTTAATTATAAATTGGAGTGCAAATCACTAGTCATAGTCATTTTTCAGGCTTAAAGATCAATATCTAGGTCAAACTTATGTCAAATTTGGAATATCTCAATATAATCTTCTTAACAAAAAAAAACAAATAGACAGAGAAAGTGGAAGAAAAATTGAATAGAAAGGGCTTTCTTCGCTCGGCCAGTGAATTATTAGAGGTCTAATTCATTGGAAACATAGTTCATAGTTCAAAGCATATTTTTTTAAATATTAAATTAGATTTTAGGTTTATTTTTATATACGACTTACCTCGGTACTTATACCCCTACAGACCAATACCAATTCAAAATTATTTTGAAGAAATTTTTGCATTTAAAAATACCTAGTACTCGTACCTACAAGATTTCTATCCGTATTCAACAAATTAACTTTAAAAAGGTAAGGCTTTCATAGTACCTACTCGTAGGCATATTGTTTTAAATAAACTTGAGAAAATTCTGGAAAGGTATTTAAATAAGACTTTTGTTTAATGTCATCCCTATTTTGGTTGAATTTACCTCTATTTATTTTTGATCTAGCTTTAGACTTTACCCCTGTATGAAATTAATCCAAAATCTATTTACAGTATAGGTAGTTTAATTTAGGTTAGGGTATAAGGCTAGGTTAGGATTTTTATAAATTATTGGTTTAATTTCATACAGGACCAGAAATATAGGGGTAAATTCAACAAAATAAGGATGAGATTAAATCGGATTCTTTAAATAAAGAGCAACAATTTCCATGAGGTATTTTGCATTCAAAAGAGGTTCTTAAAAGACTTAAAACTTCAAATTTCGAGGCAAAATCTGAATTCAATGTATGTAGGTAAGTGGGTTTATAAAGTCTTAAAATTTCTAAAGGACTTTATTAAATTTCTTACAGGGAGCCAGAAAGAATGAAATCTCGAGAAGGCAGCAGAAGTTTCTCGAGTTTTTCGAATGACACCCCTGGGGTCATTCAAACTTCAAATTTCGAGAGATTTATGACCCGATTCAAAATTCGAGAGCTTAAAATGTCCATTCAAATTTCATTTAAAGGGGTTTATTATAATTATAACACTGCCCTACATTATCCTCATATCTATACATAGGGTACATACTTTAAAGATGTGTTTAGACTACAGAAAAATACTTTTAAAGCATCTCGAAAGCTCGAAAATTGGTCAAAATTTGGAAATACTGATCCTATCAGGTAAGACAATTCTTGGTCAAATTATACCTAATAGATTAGCAAGAATGCACAAAGTATCATATTTTGATACAATTCGAAATCTCATTAACCCTACCAAAGAACAATTGATTTAGCCAAAATAAATATAAATAATTTTGCCTTGCCTAAAAAAACAAACAAAAATTATCAATTAAATAATCTTTTAAGTCAAAATGACTTAATTTCATACTTGGGTATGAAATTAGACCAAAAAAAGGGATAAATTCAACTAAAATAGTGATAGCATTAAATTTAAGGCTTAATAAAGTCATTTTTCTAAAAATTTCTTCAAAATTTTTTCAAAAATTTGCTCTAAATAATCAAGGCTCCAAATATCTAAAGCCGAAAATCTTTCAAAATATCAGTATGGAATACATATTTACATTATACGTATCAAACCAAATTGAAATCTAAAATTTCATTTTCTTATTTTATCACAGTATTCTGTAAGATATGGTTATATATAGCACCTATATTTAGTCGTAAACAATTTTTGAAGAGAAGATTCAATCAATTTTAATGAGCTCTCGGTTGATGTAAAATATTTGTCCAAATTTTACAACCTTGTTACCTTATATCAATAATACTGTAAAAGTCCTCTATATATATCAAAAATTTGTCCTAAAAATACTGATACCAAGAGTATCATATCTATAATACCATTTGTAGGATAGGATACATAAAAAATTGTATTTGTTGAGTGTGAAATTGAATATTTTATATAAATTTTATATTCAATTTTACCACTCTTGCCTGGAGCATCATGTATGGGCTGTACATAGTTCAAACAGATACTAATCTACATAAATTTACCTTACTGATACTTTCTTCAGGTTATTTAGTAAATAAATTGATTTGCGAATCTACCAGATCAAATTTCTAAAGTTATTTGATTACATATAACATACTAGTATAGTACAGTCTAACTTCTTTATAAGGTACTTACTTCTATAAGGTAAAATGGGTTTTTCAAGAAAGAGTTTTAGTTTAATAGAATTGTTATTTAAGTTAGAGTTAGAACATGGTAAATATAGTCTCTATATAATAAGGTATCCTTTTGACTTTAGTCGAAACTCATCCCTATTTTGGGGGACTACCTTTATATTTTTTATCTAACTTTACCCCTGTATGATATTAATCCAAAAATATTTTTTAGATTAGGTTAGGATTTAAAAAGTTTTATTTGTTAATTTCATACAGGGGTAAAATTAGTACAAAAATATAGGAGTAAATTCCACGAAAATAGGAATAAAATTAAATCAGAGCCTATACTATTTAAGGCTTTGCGAGCATATAGAGTGCCCTACTAATATACTTTATATAGAAGTCCTACTGTAGGTGCTGTTTGCTACACATAATATGCCTTTAGCATAATGAAAAGGTCAAATTCATCAAGCTAAAAAGTTTATAACTTTTTGTAATAACATTATTTTACTAATTCGAAAAGCTATACAAATAGGTATGTATCTATGTAGATATCATTTATATCTTTGTACCTACTTAGATAATTTTGATATAATTTTAGCTACAGAGATGGAGAAAAGGGATCTTATGAATATTTTTAAGTTGCCAATACTAGAAATAACCTTATTTTAATGAAATTTTCATATATTTAGGTCAACTGAAACTAACTATATTTAAATTTTCAAAATTTTGACTAAAAGTTATTATAAATTAAAGTAAGGTACATTACCTATATTAAAAGAAATAGGTGTAGGTATTAGTACCGTTAAGTCAAAAATACAGTGGGAAATTGAACCAAAATAGGATTTGATTAAATCGGAGGTTGAATGCGAGTAGGTACCTCATGTAGAGGTTTTACTGTAATACTACCAGTGGGAATAAGTATTATATAATACGGAATAAACTCTAATTATCAGATTTTTTTAAAATTCTTAGCTCAAGATTTCAACTTTTTATGGTTTTATATTTGAATAAGGTATGTAAATCTCTTTAAATCTTCATACCTGCGTATAAATATTACTGATTACATAACCTAGGTATATTATATTATACCATTAAAACTCAACTGATGCTGAAGATGTGTGGGTAGAAAAAACCATAAGTAAATATTTAATTTTGCAGAAAGTTAATTAATTAAATATATCTGTAGTTTAGTATCGTAACATAAGCCTTACAAAAACTTTGTATCTAGAAATTCGTATTACTGATATGCATATATGTATGTATTACATACCTACTATTTAGGATTAGGCAAATGCATTTGAAATCATCAACTAAATAACCTAGTTTATAAATAAAAAGTGAATAAAAGTCTCAAAAATTGTAAAGTTTTCTCTAAATATTCTCTAATAACAGCTATGCTATGTGATAGTGAGATACAAAACTTGAGGAAAATTCCAAGTCTAAAGTAGGGGTAGATTATGGAAAGTTTAGACAGGTTTTCGAAATTTGGACAGCTAAAAGCCAATTATCGGCTAAACCATTTGTTATTTGAGCTGAAATTTTAACATTTATGTGTAGAGGCAGAGATACACAGGTCAAATTGGCAAGCGATTCAGGTTCAGGAGAAAATGGTGTTCAAATTTTGAAAAAGTTTCTAAACTGTACCTATACTACCCCTAGACATTTTCTGATATAGTGTAGTAGATTTATATAGTTTCTATAAACTATATTGGGCATATCAAATGTGAAGAAGTCTAGTTCTGAATTTCTTTATAAATATAGATGTCGAGGGGAAGTGAAGTAAATATCACAAATATTTGTAAAATATCGAAAATATCTTGAACTTTAACTTTTGACGCGATTTCTCGTGTAAAATACCCATGGATATGAATTCACCCGTATATATACTGTACATATACAGATATGTACTTATAAGTCCTAGTGTCTTTAGTCCTAAGACTACCAGGGTACTTACAAATGTATATGACGGGTAACAAGCCAAAGAAACCACAAGATCATAATCAAAAGCCATATTTCTCCTTTTTTTAACTTTCTTCAGGGTGGTCTGATTATTTCTGGACTTGGCTAAACCAGACCAGACTTCATTTCTGGCCCAGAGTGAACGGAAACATTTTATTTTTATTTACTAATTTAGTTAGCCTACAAGTAACACTATACGCAGTATAATAAAATATCATCTAAAATATTTGGAATAGAAAGAATCTGTACAAAATCTAAAGTCAAGGTCATTTAGATCCATAGGAAAAAGTCCATTGGCAAAATTTCAAAGTATCTAAACCTCATGCTCATGTTATTTTTCTAGGTTTCTTGAAAATTTTATCAAAATTCAATTTTCCTAAATTGTATTATAAGTCGATGAACGATTCGTAATACTCGTATATTCTATGTATGCATACGAGTCTGTATTCTATATTTTATATCATACTTTTCTTAATATTTTGCAGCTTTTGACTTTAGAAAAAAAAATCTAGAAACTGCAAAATATCATTATTAGAAAATTTCGGAGACCAGCAGGTTCTACCTAGGTATGTTATTATTTTTAAATTCAAAAGCTGCAATATATTAAGAACAGTGCGAAAATGGATTCAAAATTTATATTTTGGACTAATTAATATCTGGAATTTGGACCAGAAGTTATTGAACCTGTCAGTATTGGACCAATCGTTACATGCAGTATATAAGTTATAAGTATTTTTATGATTATAAACAAAATTGAGCTTTTTAAATCCTCTATAAGCAATTAGGCCACTTTTATAACTATCAAAAATGTATTTTTTTTTACTTTTAATTTTCTTACTGATAGTTAGTGTAAATAGGGAGCTCAGTAAATAAATTTACTATTAGTAAGATACAACTAGTTAGTGTATCTAATACTAAACTTAACTTTCCTTAACTAGGTTAGGAGAAAGTAGCAGATAGTAAAGTTAATAAAAGACTTTCTCTATAAGGTATTCTACAACATTTTAGAATTCGAAAATTTCGAATTCAAACTTGTACAAGATCTTATTAATGAAGTAATTGATCTAATGTGATACTAATAGAAGATAATACCCTACTATGTAATAGAATACTAATAGAATACTGCAATACTGCAATACCTACCTACTTTACAAATAAAAACTAATAGAGGATATAAAACTACATAAGTATCTAACTACATAAGTACTGTATAATATGAAAATTTCAAGAATAAGATTAGGGTAGGGTACTTAAGATTGGCTCTGATTTACCTTCATCCCTATTCTAGTTGAATTTACCCCTATATTTTTGGTCTAACTTTAAAACTGCATGAAATTAACCTAATTTAAAATTTTTTTATCCTAACCTAATCTAACCTAAAAAAAATCTTGAGTTAATTTCATATAAGGCCCACGCCCTGTAAATTAGCCAAAAATATAGTGGTAAATTTAACCAAAAATAGGGATGAAATTAAACTTAATTCATTAAGATCGAGAGAGAGAGATATATATATAGGTAAATAATTGTCTTGTTTTCATTGATGAATAAAATAAAAAATGGCTCGAAATTTGAGATTCTGATCAGGAAAACAAATTCGATATTCGAGTGCGCTTTCTTCAGTTTACCCATCTAGAGAACTCGATCTCATATCTCACTATTATTGACTATTGACTATTGACCTTAATACAACAATGCTAGCTCGTTTTTTTACTTTTACTAGGGGTAGACTAGGGATACTTTTTTGAAAACACAGCACGATTTCACGTTGTCTATTTGACCTGCAATTTGCTTGAGAAACCAATATCTATGCACATATCTGCAGATATAAAATTTCAAGTCAAAATGCAAACTGATTTTAGGTGAAAGCAGGTTGTACAAATTTTTAAAATCTGTCCGAGCTATTATGGATTGCTCGGACAGATCTACCACTATTTTTATACAAATGTAGGTACTCAAAATTATAGTTACCTATACCCTTATATGTAGGGTTATCATAGCATTCTCAAGCCTAAAAAATTATCAAAATTTTCAAAACTTCGGAGGAAATTTGTTTCAAATTCGGTTAAGCCTAACTTGATAATATCAATTATCTGAAGAAATCTTTTAAAAAAAATTAGTTTTCATGAATTTTATAAATATTTCTAAATTTTGAGCTTTGTAGCTCGTTGAATAACTTAATTTACTTTTATTTGGAAGTAGTCTAAAATGTTTATTTGTTCAAGCTGAAACTTTTTATAATTAGAACAACATTAGAAATATCTATCCTATACAGATATTAATATAACTAGACAGTAGATACTACCAGTAGCAGTAATTCTGTATAGACTTAAGTTTAATAGCATCCCTATTTTGGTTGAATTTACCCCTATATATTTGGTCTAAATTTACCACTTTATGAAATTAACCTAAAATACTTAAAGTTTAGTACGAGTATACGGAGTAGGTTAGCTAGGTTAGCTAGGTTAGAATTTTTTTTAAAATTTTGGTTAATTTCATTATATTTCATACAGTGGCTAAAAATTTTAGACTAAAAATTTAGGGGTATATTCAACCAAAATAGTGATGACGTTAAATCGGAGCAAAAACAATATACCTTTTAGTAATATGGCAAATTCAGTGTAAATAAAATAAAGTGAATAAACGTGCCGAAAGGCTTGAGAAATATTTTTAAGTAAAAGTAAAGAAAACTTATAATTTAGAACAAGTTACAAAAAAGTTTAAGTTTTTTTCCGCACTAATCTTATAAAGGCTTATTGGATTTCGGTTTTTTATTAAGGATATGAAATAAAATTAAGTTGAAAGTGCTCCTGTTTTTAAGTAATTTCAATTTGTTCTTAAAACAAACTTGGAAATTAAAATTATTTTCTCTACCCGACTTTTACAATTTTTGGCAAACTTGTCCCGTAGAATTTACCAATCTATATTTTTGAAAATTTTGAATTTAAAAATTAGAATTTTTGATATGAGACATAAAATCGACAGATTATATACACTATAATCGCAGAAGATTTGAGATTTTTTCTACCTATACCTACTAATTTAGGGTATACTGGTAGTATCCTCTCTTTTTTAAGAAATTGCTAATATAATTACTAATTTATGCATATAATATTATATCATATAGCTATTAAGGTTATTGAAAGTCTAACAATACTGGTTGATAGATAGTTACATGCCCTATACACACATACTAGTAGTACTATAACTAAGGATAAAAAGTTAGAGTGCTAACGAATTCAATTTAGGAAATCTACACTTGAGGATATTTTGCAAAAAAACTTTCAAGATTTTTGAAGTTTTTTAAACTTTTGCTTTTCTTAGGTATCTTAATCCTAATACTAGTATTATACTACCATACTTTATACATAGTATTATGTAAACTTATTAAGGAACCTTTCTTTTGTTTGAGTTTTCAAATTCATATGTAGAAAAAAATCAGATTTCAAAAGATAGTTTGGAATTTTTAACAAGTATTAACTTGCCTTTATCTTACATAGGGTACTCGTATCTAAAAGTTAGTATGGTATCAGTAATAACTCCAATAGTAATTAGTAAGGTATATACAAGATACATAGTACTTAAAATAACAGTTTTACTAACTTTTTATAAAAGTTCTATAAGTATTAATATCTACGTTAGAAAGCCCCTTCAAATTCAATTACTAAAAAGTAGTACATACAGTATACAGTATAGTATACTAGGTAGTACTTAAGCTAACAATACAATTAGCTTAGCATCATCTTAGATAATTAAGTAATTAAACATTTTAATTTTTGATGAATTCAAAATAAATTTTTTTAGTGCCTTACTGGTTATTGATTCATACATGTATAAGAGTACTCGTACGATAGTATTCTGATTCTTCATACTACTGTGCTGTATAAGTAGAGATTAGGGATTTTAATTATCCAAAACTTTTGAAACTGAAACCAGTAAAATTATTCGAAAAAAACGAGACACCCAACCCAAATTGTCGGGCAGTGAAGCTCGAATTTTGAACTTTGCTTGCATTAAAAATTGATTATTTAACAGGTTGAAAAAATATGGGGTAGAAAATACCAAGCCCATTAATTTCTCAAAAAAGTCGACTTTTTCCCAATATAGTTATACATAGTAAGTACTCTACCTATTTTGATCCAAATATACCATATATGGTATGATATGGTTTATGGTAAAAAAAGTAAGATTTGAATCACAAACTTGTAAAAATATCGAAAAAAATTGGATGTCGAAGGGTAAAGTGGCTTCTAAATTTCAAATGACATAATAACCTTGTCTTTTCTCCTACTTACTTACTACTTACTTTTTTTTATTTTACTATTTTACAAGTTTTTTTATGCTCAATCTTGGGCCTTTTGAAAGCTCTCTGATTTATGAGAAAAAAAGTATCAAAAAATCTATAAGTAATATATTACATAAACTAGGTACCAAAGGACTATGTAGTAAGTACCTAATACATAAGTATCAGTTGTAGGTACTTTTATGTATTATGTAACTCGGTATCTTTTTACAGATATAGAGATTGTGAGTTCAAAAAAAAATCCAACTATCGTATCGTATATGTATGTATAGAAATATTCTATGATTTATACCTAAAAAAATGATTAATTTCCCATTGAATTCCAGCCAAAATGAAGATTTCTTCTAGATTACCAACAAATTGATATTAATTTACAAAATAATTTGCCCTTTTCTTTGTATACTCTATTAGAGCATAAGTAATGCACCCTATTTTATTCTACTACAGATATTCTATTACTCTAACCTCTTATCCTTAGTTTACTTACATTACTTGAGACTATATATTTTAAATGAAATCGAGTACAAGTAATTAAAAGTGATTAATTTTGAGCTTAAACCGCATAATCAACTTCATTCAGAAGAATATATCCCCTCTTATTATACTTATTCAACTATGCAATGTAGACAATTTTGCATTTTAAATTTAATCACATTGTGCAATTTGTCCAAGTAAATTGGATTAAGATTAAGAGAAACCCGAGTAGTTCTCTAATTCTTCTGCTGTTCAACTATATTTATCATTTCATTAAGACTGAGCAAAAAAGTTGATGCCTACTTAAAATAAAAATCTCATTTACCTAATTGATAAGTTTAAAAGTAGATCAACATTTCTTTAGTTGCAGTCAATTTTATTTTTAAAAAAATAAGAAATTATTTAGCATTTGTACACAATTACTAATGGTATATCAAAGAATTAAATTGTATAAAATAATTTTTACAAAAACACATGGATTTGTTGTAAGATTATATGAGAAGGTTAAAAGGTTAGAATATTTATTGTATCAAGAACGTATTTTACACTTTATGTTTGAGCTTTCTCAGTACATTTGCCTGTTCTATAGCGGCTTTCCTCTTTTTCTGTGGTCAAAGAAAACATTGTAATAAATAACAAGTTACACAAAATAAATTCACTTATAATATAATCTTACATGTTGTTGGTGTTGGAACTCGATTCCAGCAAGGCTGACAATGGCTGGAGTTGGACCTCGAGGTGCATCCGCAAGCTCCACATTCAGATCACCCTAAATTAATAAGATTTTTTTTGTATATCTAATTATAAAAATTTAACTTATGTAATGTTAATATAATTACGGATGGTTCAATATCTGGCATTTCCAACTTCAGGCCGAGTCCTTCTGCCTGATTTACAAGTCCAGTAAGTTCTGCCTCACAGCCACCCAATGCTGCCTAAAATTGACAATTTATTTATTATACAAATTAAAATTGAAACTTTTTCGATTTATAATTATATATAAGTATTTTAATATTTACCCGCAGCTCCCATAATAAAACAATATCTCCACGCAACTCATTGAATTCTGAGCATACTTGACCGGAAGCAGGAGGTACTGGGTCTATAAAATTGTAAAATATTAAATAAAGCTTTATTCAAAGTTAAAAATAAAAGCTTGCAATCAGCAATCTTACTTTAACTAAAAATAGGTCAGCTACTTAATTTTATCATTAATACTTACCAACAGTCAGTTGTTGAAGAACTTGCTCGATCACCTTACTCTTTCTGGCACCAACCGAGCTGGGAAGTTTCATTTTTGAAGATCTAGTAGAAACTCCACCATTCTTCATCTCTGGCCATTTTATTGCTGAGAAAATTTCCCCTCCTGATATAGTGAATGAATCCTTTCTTCCGACAGGATCTAATTATAAAATAATAGATAATATATAAAAATCCTTCATCAACTGCTTATTTAGTAAAAAAAAAAAACTTACTCTGTTTCTTCTTAGCTTTTTTGATCTCACCCGCCTTCTTATTAAGAGAATTTGCTGTAGCTGAAGGAGTTTCAGGTGGATTTACAGAAGCTCCATCAGCAGCTGTGATGAGTCGCTGGAGATCTCGTGTCTATTTAAAATTAGAAATTATTTGATAAGTTAATAATTTTCCTTTTGAAAAATTCTACTCTACGCTACGAACCTTCTTATCTCGTTCTTTTACTCGCATATCAATCTTTCGAAGCTCTGTTCGCAAATATTCCTCTTCCTCGACTTGCTCAGGGGTTCTCTTCCAGAGTTTGTCCATTTGAGCTTTTCGTATTCTCTCTAGATCACCGTCATAGTTTATCAACTTCACTTCTTGTCCTGTCAGATTATCAAAATAATAGATTTTTATCTATAAATATTGCTTTGACTTCTTTTAAAAATATCTATTTGTCTTTTAAATATATCATACTGACCTGGCTCTGCTCTGAGTTTGTTGAGTGCATTCGTAACAAAATAATAGCGCTCCTTCAGATCTTCAATTGCACGACCCTCTGTTTCCCATCTGTCCTGAATCACAGGCCAGCGAAGGTCAAACCGACGGCATAAATCAAAGAGATAATCTGTCTCCTGCTTATTCCTTATTAAATAGTATAAAATTAAAAATCTCATTTTTAAAGATTAAAGTTAAGTCAATGATAAATAAAAAGAAATGAAAGTCATCTAATTTACAAAATTGAATTACAGAAAAGCATTCAAAATTCTAAAATGGTTTTTTAATAAAAACAATTTGATACAAAAAACCAGGTATTTATAAAAAATAAGTATTTAAGGCAAAAAAAAATAATTTTTAAACTCATGTTATAATATAATCCATAAAGTTTTAAAATAAAAATACAAAAAAACTGTTAGTTCTTTTATCAATAACTTTAGAGGATTTTAAAAATCCTCTAGCAGGTAATATTAGTATTACACTTATTACATAACGTATTGAATTGGATAGTCAGTGGGTAGAAGAAATAGTAACAATAACAATCGTCAAGTCATAATAAAATAAAATGTTAAATTACCATCCTTCCTGTTCAAGATGATTATTGTACTCTGATTCACTATATTGATGAATAGGTACTTCCTGAGGAAAAAAATAATTACAAATAAAGTTCACTACAAACAAGTCAAAGTCAAAATCAAATTATAATAAAAGTTAAAATGCTAGTTAAAATTTTAGATGTGTAAGTAAAGTAGGTGATAAAGAAATATAAAATCATTATGATTATGAGTATAATATTATGTACCTTGTTGAATTTAGCAAAAGGATAATCCTTATTTTCATCCTGCGTTCTTCTCCAGTGATAAAATACTGCACCATCTCTTCTAGCTAAATAATATAAAAGATTGAAAGTTGAATATTATAAAATAAAAGGGCATATTTATGATTCTAATTATTATGTGATAAATTAATATTTACCAGGGTTTGTGAAAGGTGTCCATTTCCATGGTCTGGCTACTCTTGGGCCCAATTTTACCTTTTCTTTGTAGCCACCCTGAAGTGACTGGGAAGGTACAAGTGGTGGGAGTTCATTAAAAGCCTTCGTGGCACCGTCTGAGGTGAGCAAAGCGAAGAGCTCCCGGTGCATTCCCTCCGGTTTTTTGGCCTTCTCCACAGCTGACTGTAAAATTAGTCAATAAGTTATAAGAAATAAGTAAAAATTGACATTTAATTTTGGATTAAGAGATCCATCATAAATAAGTCTTTGTCCTCATATTTATATAATTTTAAGTTTTAAAATGACTAATAAAAAGCAGGTAACATCTGGAGCTGGAGGATGATTACATGAGATAAATATAAAAGTATTAAGAATGCTGATCATTTTTAATTTTATAAGACTAAAAATTATCCATTAAATAAATCAACTGCTTATTGATGAATATTCATGATCATGATCATTAAATCTAAGGTCAACAACATAACATTATAATTTTACATTCATAAATGATTTATTGAAATAGCAAAGATTAATTATAATTTGCGAACTTCTAGACTTATAGTTTATATAACTAGATAATTATATTATAATTCATCTGTGAAAAACTAAATTTTAAATCAACTAGGCAGGGGACAAAGTCGGGTTTTTCATAGCTCATTTAAGCTGAAATAGACCATATTATTATGTAATTGCTTAATTAATAAATTAATTACATAAATCATTAATAAATGGTCTATTTTAAATTAAACTATTTTATCTCAAGCTCAACTCAAGTAAGGTATAAAATTCAATTTCTAACTAAAAAAAGAACAGCTCTGTAAATATTAATTGTAGCCTAAATTTTACATGATAAATTATTGTCAAATTACTATATCAGTATCAAATTACTTTATGTCAATTTACCTTTTTTTTCCTTCCAGGACCACAACTACCACCAAATGGGGCTGAGCCATCGCTGCTGAAGGGCAAGTTGAGGATCTCCCGGACATCATCCATGACACAAGAATTAAAATGTCAACAAAATAAGAACAATAATTAACTTTTTATTTACTTTTTCATCAAAGAATTAAAAAAATTAAAATACAAATTACGAAATTACGAACGAACGAACAACAAGCAAAATGCAATCTAGCTTTTTGAATATTATGGTATATTTTTGGCACGCTTTATATATTAGATAGTGATGAGTGTATTGAGAATTGAGCTAGGTATAAATATATAATTATGGCCTATAGCATATAGCCTATATTTAGTATTTATATCAGACTCAGACTTTTAAAAGTAAGGTAAACAAAACCGGAATGGAATAATTTTTAATTTTTAATTGTAATTAAGTTAAGATAATGTCGGAGAACCGATATAACAAGTTCGACAGTTCCCCGGAGGAGACCAGACCCTACAAACTGACCCATCAGGTGGTCAGCATCACCGAGATCAATCTTCTAAAAAAGACTTATATCGTAAGTGTTAAAATTACCTCTAATTCTCTAATACTACATATACATAACATAAAACATACTGAATAATATAATGCTAATTTATAATTATAATTATAAATGATGATAATGGTGGTGCTAAGTCAATGTATTTAGTGTACGTAATGGCTTACTTATGGTTTTAAGGGTGTTGTGGAGCTGACCTTTATCCCTAAAAGAAGTGGACTACGAGCTGTCAAGATTAATGTGAGGGGTACCAAAGTCTACTCTGTTATGCTCAACGGAACCTTCAAGGTGACTATATAATAATAATGACTATTTTAGTATACAGGTGCTAAATTATTTTTTGTGTAAAGGTGGAGGAATTTGACTATTATGATTTGGCCATGGATCTAGAACCACCACCTGAGCCTGGTGAGAAAGAAAATACATGCGGCTGGAGCCTCCAGCAACTTGCAGCTGTTCATCGAGATGCTGTACTTGAAGGTGATGCAGATGCAGGAGGTGGAGAGTTAATTGTCAGGCTTCCTTCACAAGCTTCACATCTGATTGTGGAGGGACGACCTTTTCGTCTGTCCATCGAGTTCTCTGTTGAAAATCCCACTGGTGGAGTTCATTTTTTCATACCACAAGATCCAGAATCTCTTGAGGTTTTTTTAACTACTGTTATTATTATTATTATTAGGAACGTATTATTTTATTTTATTTATATTTAATATTTTTTTTATAATTGTAGAAACCTCACATGTTCACCACGAAGTGGGGTAATAATTCTAGGCTGTGGTTTCCTTGTATCGATAGTACTTCAGAGGTGTGTACTTGGAAGTTGGAATTTACCGTGGATCAAGCACAAGTGGCAGTCTCAGTTGGAGATCTTGTGGACGTTGTTCAAGCTGATCGACAACGAAAGACTTACCATTACTTTTTATCTGTACCTACTGCAGCACCGAATATCGGTTTAGCAATAGGACCTTTTGAAATATATGTCGGTAAGAAAAGTACCTATATTTTGTTACTATTTACCTAACTTAAATATAAAAGGCTAATTAACAAATTATTCTAGATCCAAATATGCACGAGGTTACGCATTTTTGTCCACCCGGTCTCATGAATCTTTTACGTTGGACATCTAGATTTTTACATGAGGTAAATTTTCTCTCATATCATGATTATAACATAACATGATCAATGATCAATAGATCTTAATATAAAAAAAATTGTTATTTTTTTAGGTATTCGAATTTTATGAAGAGACTTTGGCTGCTAGGTTTCCCTTTCCTTGTTTTAAGTGTGTTTTTGTCAATGAACCTTTTGAGGAAATGATCTCCTACTCTTCAATGTGTATCTTAAAGTAAGCTTATTAAAATAAAAAAACTAAGGACATTTTACTGATATTTTAGTACCTATTTAAGATTTTAGCATACACTAATAATATTTATCTTTGTATTTATAGTATAAATTTACTGCATACATCAGCGAGTATTGATCAGACTTATGTGACAAGACGATTTTCATCGTTGGCCATTGCTGAGCAATTTTACTCTTGTTTTATTTCCATGCATGGTAGTGGTGATGGTTGGCTCTCTCGTGGTATTTCACAATACCTTGCTGGACTTTATGTTAAAAAGTTTTTTGGAAATAATGAGTATCGTCACTCTATATACACACAATTGCAGGAAGTCATTCAGTACGAACAGCAATATGGTGGAATTATACTTGATCCAAGTCTGTTACCTCAAAGTCAAAATTCAACTGCAACACCTAGTAATCCTAATCCTAATGCACAGGTTGGTTGGTTATTTTAGTATTTATCTATTTGCTTAAACTTTTAAAATGGAAATTATTTACAAAATAATCTTTTTTATAGAATAATGGTGGAGAGGGTGGTTTCTATTTTTCTCTTCAAAATCCTCAGACCATTTCACCACTTTATTTAAAAATGCATGCCAAGAAAGCACATTTGATTATACGTATGCTTGAGCATAGAATCGGCAATCAACTTTTACTTCAGGTACATAACAAATAATTAAAATATTTTTAAAATAATATCTACTTCTAGTTATAGATATAAAGCCAAAAATGTTTAATATTTATTTAGGTGCTGAATAAGCAACTTTCTTTGGCGTCAATCTACATAACCCAATCTCAACAGTCAGGGATGGGCCTAATGCCAGTTAATGTTGTAAATGCATCTAATGCAGGGATCAATACTCCTCCAGGACCAGGGTCGAATCCATCAAACCCAATGCTTATCAGTACATCTTCGTTTACGAGAGCTATTTTCACAGTTACTGGAAAGGATATGACTGTTTTCATGGACCAATGGGTACGACTGGGAGGACATGTCCGGTTTCACATGTCATTCATTTTTAACAGAAAGAGGTAAGATCCTACATAAAATATATCTAGAACCTAATTCAAACTACCAATAGTTTCTATTGCCATAAGTTATTTTATTATTATTCTATATTTTATTTTACTTATTCATAGTGCTTTAATTCATTCTTTTTATTTAGGAATACTGTTGAATTAGAATTAAAGCAAGAATGTATTCATCAACTGGGCGTTCGAAAATACGTAGGGCCATTAACTGTATCCCTTCAAGAACTGGATGGTACTTTTAAACATGTTCTACAAATTGAAGGCACTCATGCTAAAGCTGGTAAATACTACCACTACCTACTAATTTTTAAATATTGAATCTACATAATCATAAAATTATGATAGATCTTTTTTCATTTTATTTATTCTATTTTGCAGACATAGTTTGCCACTCAAAGAGTCGTCGTCAAAAAAAGAAAAAGATTCCTCTGTGTACTGGTGAAGAGGTAGACATGGACCTAAGTGGGATGGATTCTGATTCTCCTGTTCTCTGGCTTCGTTTGGACCCAGACATGACCCTTCTTAGACATGTTGACACCCGGCAACCTGATTTTCAGTGGCATTTTCAACTTCGACATGAACGAGATGTCACTGCTCAAGCTGAAGCAATCACTTCTCTTGAATCGTAAAAATAATAGAATTTTATCAGTCTATATTTCTAATCTTAAAATGTATTCATTTTATTTTCATACAATACAATGCATTTCTAGGATTTATAGTTAGAATTTCTAGTTTTTGTGCAATTATTTTTGTCCATTTGTATTATATACCTAGTCATTTTAAATATCTATATGAATGATAGTTTATTTTTTATTTAAAAAACTAAATTTATTATTTTTTTTTTAGATATCCAAGTATACCAACACGTACTGTGCTAAATGATATAATTGAGAATGAAAACTTTTTCTATAAAATTAGACGTGATGCCTGTTTCGTATTAGCAAAGGTAATATATTTCATACAAATAGAAATTTATTGCAGGCAGAAATCTTATTTTATATTATTATATATTTTTTTAAAACATAAGTTTATTATTTTAAATATAATTATGTATACATACTCTTGTCTTGACCAATATTTTATTTTATATTTTATAAGTTATGCTACTATTAGGTAAATTATATTTTTGTAGGTTGCAAATCAAATGGTCCACACCTGGACAGGACCTCCTGCTATGCTCAATATATTTCGTAAATTATTTGGATCTTTCTCGTGTAATACTCTGGTGAAGCAAAATGACTTCTCCAATCTTCAGCATTATTTCCTGCAAAAGGTACCTGTTTAAATTTAATAAGGATGAATGTCATTTTTATTGCTTTCTAATAATAATATAATATGTTGCAGACAATCCCAGTGGCAATGGGAAAGCTGAGGTCTATTCACGGACTCTGCCCTCCAGACGTGCTCAAATTTCTCCTTGAGCTCTTCAAATTTAATGGTAAAAAAAGCCTTTTCTTTGTTTAATGAACATCGATTTAATAAGCAATTCATACAAAATATGTAAACAATTATTAATTTAATTTTAATTTTAATATTTAGACAACTCCAAAAACCGATTTGCAGATCATGTTTACCGTGGTCAATTAGTTCGAGCTTTGGCTGCCACAATTACACCTGCCGTTTCACCCCTCGCCGCAACAGCAGACTCGGCCGATGCAATACCTGCCGATACTCGAGCAATTATGGAGGTTATCCATTGAACTAAAAACTTTAATAAATGAATCTGTTTAAACTGTCGTATGTTATAATATTGTATTTTAAAATTTAAAGGAGCTAACCCGAATCCTGAACCTAGAGAAAGCCCTACCTTCCTACAAATACACGCTAACTGTTCATTGCCTCGCTGCTATTCGTACACTTCAAAAATTTGGACATATTCCAAACACTATTGATCTCTTTAAACCATATGCTCAGTATGGACAATTCTACGGTAATTTCTCTTTCATTATTTATTACTGCTTATTTAATAAAAATGACAAAAACTCAACTTGATGGAATTTTATTTTTCATAATTTAGATGTTAGAATTGCTGCACTCGAAGCGATTGTGGATTATACAAAAACTGATGGCTCGCTGAGAGATGCTGAATATCTGATGGAGGTTATTGAAAACGATCCAGTACCAATATTAAAACATGATCTTATTCGAATCATTATCGACAGTATATCAGAAAAATCTGTAAGAAGCTATCATATTTAATTTGTAAAATTCATTTATGTATTCTGTATTTCAATCAGCTTCTGTTTATTATCTTAGATTGATCGAAAGAAAAAATCTCCATTTAATAATCGTGATATAGCATTAAGACTTTGGGAAAAAATCACGTATGTACTTATCATTTGAGTTATCTTTAAATACGTTGGCATTGATTGTTTGGTTCATTTGATCATATCATCATATCATT